>AYJT01066633.1:0-10486 GCA_001278415.1 Ocimum tenuiflorum
TTTTATATTAAAACATTTGGTCTGTACTATATACACTGATCTTTTATTTAATTACGAATGAATGTTAATCTTAGGATGATTTTACTGATGGCATATTAGTTTTGTGTAATGAGTTAGGTAACTAAATTGAACTGTTGTGTTTCTTCGAGGCCAATGCCTTATTTGATTTTGGCCACGTCTTCAGGTGTGGATCCTCGAATGGTACACACTACACTCCCCCTTACACAAAAATTTTAAACAAAAATTAGTCGAAATAGAAATTGCATTTCTCGTATACTTCTTATAATCACTACAATAGAACTTTAACAGGAATTAAAAAATGGTATTTCTTAAAATGCTTAATATTCCATGAATAAGGAACTAGACTTCCCTCGGCTAACGTTAAGGTGTAGGCTCTACTTAGGACTGCGCTGATCCGATAAGGCCCTTCCCAGGAAACACCAAATTTTTTGGACTTTGCCTCTTGGGTACTTGGAAAGACTCGTCGCAGGACCCAATCTCCAACTTCGAGCTTTCGATCTTGAACGGACTTATCAACATACCGTAACACTTGCAATTGCCACATGGCTATTCTCCGCTCTGTTGCTTCTCTGCGCTTGTCCAAGATATCGAGATTAAGCGTCAATTGTTGCTCATTCTGCTCGGGCTCAAAGGACTCCACTCGAGTGTTGTTTCCCATAAACTTGCACAATGCCACTGCGTCGGAGCCATATGCCAGAGCAAAGGGTGTCTCTCCGATCTCAGTTTGATGAGTAGTTTTATAGGACTATAATACAACTGGCAATTCCAAAACCCACTTCGATTTATGCTTATTGAGCTTTCGTTTGAGGATTCCCATGATAGTCTTGTTGATGGACTCTGCTTTTCCATTGGCCTCCGAATTTCTGAAGGTTGAAAAGGTTAGTTGGATATCATATTCCTCACAAAAATCTCACACCCCACGATAGTTGAATTAAGTGCGATTGTCGGTGTGGATCTCTCAAGGTATCCCGAATTGGCATATAACATTTCTCTACAGAAAGTTGATGACTTCGACGTCCTTGATTCGAGACATAGCCTGAGTCTCGACCCACTTAGTGAAATAATTGGTAGCGAGCAATATTCTACTGTTAGTCATGAAGGCAATTTTTTCTTGGTCGGCTTCCTCCGTCATGATCTAGTTATATCCCTTTAAAGCATCCATGAAGGACATCAAGCCATGTCCTGAGGGGGGATTGACGAGCCGCTCACTGTGTGGCAAAGGGAAAGGACATTTTGGACATGCCTTGTTTAGATCCGTGTAGTCTACACACACACGGTTCATCCCAGTTTTTTCACCACTACTATGTTCGAGAGCCATTCTATGTATTTGACATCTCGAATTGCCTTAGTTTTTTGTTATATCTCAACATCTTCGTAGATGGCCTGGTTTTTCTCCGAAGCAAAACGGCGTCCCTTATGCTTTATATGGGGAACCTTAGGTGAACCATGAGCATATGCATAGTGATACTAGGATCAATTCCGGTCATATCTTCATTGGACCACGCGAACATTTTGCGTTTAGCTGTAAGGAAATCGATCAATTCAGATTGGATCTACGGGGACAGGTTGGCTCCAATGAATGTCTTTCTTGTTGGATCGATTGGGTCAATTGACACTTCTTCCACGTCTTCCTCACCGGCGATATCGGGGGCTGCAATTTTTGCTACAGGTGCAATGATGATAGGCTGAGTGGGCAAATCTGGCATCTCTTGATCCAGAATTACCAGATCTGCCGATGGATCTTCCGTCCACCATGAACTTCCGGTAATGAGATAGTGAGATGTGATGCTAGAACTAGTGTCCCAAATTCCTTCAGTGCTTAGAGCCCCACGGTGGGCGCTAATTTGTTGAGGTTTGATTTTGATCATTGGAATGATCAGGATTCTAAGCAGGAAAGTAAATTGGACACTAGGACTTCTAGAAAGTTTATAGTCCCCCAGAACAGGTTGGTTAGTATTTTATAGAGTATTTGAGCGAAAATTACATAGCTTCTCGACGTTCAGCTCGTCGGAGAAGATGATCAGAGTGTTATAGTGAATATGCGTGAATAGAGTTGTGTGTGCATGGTGTGAGAACACTATTTATACAGTTACATTGAGAGAATATGAACAATTCCTGGAGATCGATCTGCAAAAACAGTTGGGGGAAGTTGGAGTCACGCATTCTCCCCTATGCTGAGTCAGTAAAGGAATCATTTGGATCCTTCCGGCATGTGGGCTGCATGCACTGGGAATCGAAGCTGGGCCCAGGGAGGCTTCGAGGCTTGTTGCTCGTGCTAGATTCGAACCTTCAAGGGGGCCTTCGAGACGGGATGTTCGTCTTAAATTCTTCAAGAGGAAAGGGGGCTACGAAGCTGAAAGGCTTCGAAAACCCCACTGATTGGTTGGCGTTCGAGATGATGCCTACGAAGCTGATATCCTAATCTCGTGATCAACGGTTGAGATCAACGAATATTTTGGCCCTCAACATGCTTTAATAATGCCTTCTTCCTTAAAGTTCATCTAAATCTTCATTTATTGGTTTCATAATTATAATTACCATTTCTATGACAATAGTGATCGATTGAGTGATTATTGATAAGATATATGTTGATTATGCTATTTGACAAAATGCATAATCAAGTAGGTTAAGATCTAACTGCTTAATATCATTTGCTTTTGACTCAATTTCCGACCAAATACAAAAGTGTTTGTGTGCACGATAAACTTGATTAAGTTGTTATGTTTAGTTAGTGGTTATTCATTTAAGGATGATTAAATTGGTTCGATGAAGCAAAAATGAACGGTCATTCCAATTGCAATTTAAGAATCCTAAATCTTATTTTATTCCATTGAGTTTTTCTTTTCTTGTTTACTTCATAACTCCTTTATTTTTATTCGTTTAGTTCAAAAACCAACTTCAATTAATGATTTTCCTAATAATAGTGTAAAAATTGCCCTAGTACTTACATGTAGTTCTAATATTTGATCCTCGTGGAAACAATACTCTTGCTTGCTTTTATACTACAAACGACCGTATCCTTGAAGGATTGTCATGTCGGTAATTCAGTGATCAACTAACATCATCTTTGGTCTCTATTTGCTCTTATACTATCCAGCTTGTTGATGATTTTCTAGTTCTTCAAGAACTCAGTAACGTGTCTGTCATCTACAGTCACTCCATCTTGTTCATCTTCATCACTATCAATATCAGAACTCTGTAGAAGTAAAGCAAACATAACAAGCATAAATCACAAACACATGCACAACGGGTACATAAAATTGACGAGTCTGACTAGGCAAGGCATCCTCTACTATACCCCACAACTAAAACCCGTGGTAATCCATTCCACCTTCGGTGGGTAATCATGGCCATATACTACGGTCCAATTGGGTGGTTCTGATTCAGGTGGCAACTTGGGCTGCTTGAATTGGAACTCATTCCTGAGTTCGTCGCTTTTAGGCGATTCGCCATTGTTGGCCAAATTGCGTTGAGTCCAATGGCTCCATCTTATCATACTATGATTGTTGGCGTTGCACGACTGACAGCATAATGATGAGCACACAAATTAAATTATCGAATCCGGTACTGTTTATGAGGTTCAACTCACTACAAATAATTATAAGAAATCAACTACTGTTCTAGACGACATTTTTGGGATTAAAAGTTGGTTTTATATCAAAACTAGGCAAGAAATTAGATAACTATCAATATACGAAAGCATAAACTTCAGATACTCTACTCTTCTTGTAAATTTATAGATTTCTATTAATCTAATTCACCAATTTTAATTCCATACATGAGAACATATTGATTCAAACCAAGAAATTGAACAACTCCGACCAAAGTTATCATCTAAGCCCTCGAATAAATTCAATAGATCTACATAATTAAGCCCATCCAAGGTGATTAATCATGCAATTCAATTTCGATATCAAACCCGATGAATATTCCAACCAAGGTTAAATTCATCAGCACATAATCAAAATGCGAAAACAAGAAATCGAAACCAAAACCATTCAAGGAATGGAAAAATGATAATTTATTCAAAACCCATCAATTCACAAGAGTTTCAAGATCCAAAATTTGAAATAAAACTAGATACACATGTTCAAGAAAAGAGAAGTGACAAAACAAAGGAGAATCATCAAATAAACAAGGAAAATCATATCACGAATGGTTCCACGGTTGAATCAATGCCTCCAAAGTCTTCACAACTTTCAAAATTGAAGAACTATGAAAACCCTAGCTAAACTCTCTACTTTTCGTTCAGAAAATTGTTGTAAGAATGTATCAAAAATCCTTAAAAATATAATATATACAAGCCCAAAAATAAGGGCAATCTGGGAAATCTACGCAAAAATTCCGATAGCATTCGACCGAAAGGGTGTTCCTTTCGGTCGAATGGAAGCATTTGTCCCCATTCTGCGTTAGCTGCAAAACACGTCTTCGACCCAAAGGTGAAAGCATTCGATCGAATTAACCTCTTCTGACTCAATTCTTGATTTTGTGCACAATATGCATTCGATCGAAAGCTGACCCCTTTCAATCGAATGACCCCTCTCTGACTCGACTACAATTTCCTAGAAATCACCTGATCGACCGAATGGAAAGGCCCATTCAATCGAAAGCACCCAATCGGTCTCAAAAACTCGATTTTTACTCCAAAAAGATGAAAATATGCAATCAAACTCAAAGACTCGAGTTTAGTCCATTCAAACAGCGAAATACGAATAAATGATTGAATTTACCAATTTAGACCATGAAAATGCAATGAAATCCAACTAAATACTCACTTATCAAACGACCTTTGAACAGGTCTACGACTTGGGCCATGCTACCCTTACGCACTTTCTGCAAAGTCATTTCTACTTGCTCCTCGCCACATTGTGGTCGTTTGCCAATTTTCCCTATGCATCACGTTCTCACCCTTCGGGCTTTTTACAAGATTTTTGGGATCGACATCCACATTTTGTCCATTTTTGATGATTTGATTTGGTCATAACGACTCAATTTCATTCTCGATCATCATCCATTTAGATATCTAATCATTGGTCCAACTTCATTCATGTGAGATCATGCTTCTTAAGAGTCTATGTTCAAGGTAAATCCAAGGCCTCTCGACTTATCTTGGTATTAAATGCAACATGGCTTTCCAAAATTTTCTCGTTTTTTTTTTTTAATCTCATTTTGAAATCGTTGTGCTTTCATGAAAATTTCTCATTTCTCACCATTTGGCTAATCTTTGATTTTTAAACACTTTATCTCAGGCATTTGCCCGACCATTCATCATTTGAGGTATTCGGCTTTCAAACCTCAAAATCATTTTCACCCTACACGGGCATTTGTCAAAACCACTTTTTTTTTTCAAAATAAATTTCTTTTAAAATCAAACTCTTCCCTTACATTTTCTTTGAAACACTTTTCTCATGGTTGAAACTGTGAGTCGGATGTTGAGCACTTTTACGGGTCACAGTAGGTTCTTAGGTTGCTCAGTGTAAGGTTTTGGGTTTAAAGGATTAATTTGGAGTGAGACTAGAGAATCAAGACTAGCCTCGTTTTGAAGAAAGAGTCGGGTCCAAGAAAGTGACAAGCTCTGATACCACTCTGTAACGCCGCGCCCTTTCTAGGTTCGATGTGCTACTTCAATAAGAAGTAGTAATTCATAGTGAACCAAACACAAATGTTAATTCATAAATAACTCAAAAATTTACCGAGTCTCAGAAACAATACATTGGGCCCAAAGATATATAGGTCCACAAAATAATAGTTTGAACAACAAAAATAACAAGGTTGGAATACACATATAGGTTGCTCGGTGTAAGGTTTCGGGTTTAAAGGATTAATTTGGAGTGAGACTAGCGAATCAAGACTAGCCTCGTTTTGAAAAAAGAGTCGAGTCCAAGAAAGTGACAGGCTCTGATACCACTCTGTAACGCCTCGCCCTTTCTAGGTTCGATGCGCTACTTCAATAAGCAGTAGTAATTCATAGTGAAGCAAACACAAATGTTAATTCATAAATAACTAAAAAATTTACCGAGTCTCAGAAACAATACATTGGGCTCAGAGATATATAGGTCCACAAAATAATAGTTTGAACAATGAAAATAACAAGGTTGGATAGATACATATTCCCGGAACTTTAGTTCACAAAATCATCCAGCTTGTTCAACGTCTCCAACTCCACCTACGCTCAACCTACACATTTAGAAATACATGCAAGGCTAAGTACATTTGCACTCAGTAAACACATTGCCGAAAACAATACATAAATAAAAGCGAAAACTGTCAGAATTTATATGGACAAGCACATGGGTTTTTAGTTCATTTGAACTCCTCTCATGTCCGTCAAAATCATTTTCTGCATTTATACCAAGCTTGTGTTTTATTTCAGTCCATCTACACTATCTGTTATCATGGTTTGAACTGGGAAGTAGACTTTCTTCCACAGCCACGGTGTCTATTCCATTTGGAAGGCACCAACAGTGCACTAGTCTCAGCATTTTCTTTCTTCGAAACTCGATCGATAATCAATAAACCATAACATCATTTGATACAGGGCTCTGGCTGCATTTGTCAGTTCAGATTTACAACCTCTCTAACCGCCATCCGATTAGAGGACATATAGGTAATGCAAAACATTTTATTCCAGAAAATTCATTTTATTATAAGCATTTCATGATTTCATAAAGTAGTAAAACTTTTATTTTGGTTTTTTTAGTATATAGGAAATCCCACCTCAATCTTGGTGATAGCTCTTGTCTTGTTGGCCTCGTCGACTGCTCGTCTCAAGATTATCGGGTTCTTGATCATCTTCATGAATATTGCGCAAGTGAGGACACTTGGTGATTATTGATATACTATAGTTCATTAGAACTTGAATAATTCATAGGCTCTTATGTCATGATATTCCTGTTTATTTAAACGTGCGAGTTTACTCGGAGGGTTAGGGTATGTATAAGGATTGAATTGGAATAAAGGATTTGATTTAATTTGGGTTCAAAAGGGAGCAATTCGATCGAATTGAGGGATAACTTTGATCAAATTGGGGTTGAAGGCTTTGATTGAAATAGGATTCAAGAATTCGATCTAGGTTCAAACTGTGGAAACCAATTCGGTCGAATTGGGACTAGGGTTTCAGTCTGAAATTCGATCGATGTGAGTTTTGGTCGAATTAGGGTTGAATTGAAGTGTAATTTGATCAAATTGCAGTTGAATTCGATCGAAGTGAAAGGAAATCAAATGTCGTGTGATCAGGGGATCCAATTCGGTCGAATTGGAAGGCCAATTCAATCGAATTGGACTCTTGGATCCAAAAACATGACGACGACCATGGCAATTTCCAACGTCCTAGGCTAGTTTTTAAGGCTTTCCTCGTTCCTAGAATCATGCAAAGGGTCCTAGGTGGTTCAAACAACGTCTAGGTTCGACGAATAACAAGATATATACATAGAAACAAGATTCATGGCTCAAGATTTCACACATGCATGGTTTTCAACTTTCAAGTTTCAACAATGGTCTCATGTCTCAACATACACGAAAATATCACAAGGACTTAGCAAGCAATTTGTCAAGAGTAGTTATTCCAACAATATTTCATGGTTCAATCATAAATGCTCATCATATATCCAAAGAAGAATATAAGAAAGTTCATGGTGGAAGGAGATTCTTAGTGTTACCTTGATTCTTGACACTAAGAGGGTGGTGAATGCGATGCTAGGCAAGTTTCTCCTAGTTCTCCCTTCCAAATGCTTTTGATGGTTTGCAAGAGTGAGTGTTTGATGTTTGTTGAAAATGTAGAGAGGATTTGGTTTCAACGCATGAGTTCAAGAGGAAGAATGAGGGTGGCTCATGCTTCTCCCTATTTATATGTAGGAAGGGAAGGGTAGGGTTGAAAGGCACCATAGGTTATAACTTATACCTTATGATAAATTGATTTTCATAACATAAGTCATATAACATTAGTTACATATCATATTATTCGGGCTTGTGGCCTCCGAATAGCCTTCAATCACTATAATGTTCTCGTCACTTGGAAATTTAATCTAAGAACTTAAATAAAGGGAATACAATACGTGGGGTGCTACACGCGTAGCTTATTCAATAGACTTTTCCATCTAAGGTCAATAAACCATTAAACATATATACATGAATATTACCAGAACTCATACAATGAAAACAAGAACAATAATTGAAAAACACCACAAAATAAAGGGAAATAAAATTCAATAAAACTCAAATAATTCCAACAAAGTTTCAAACCCTAGAATCTGTCTGCGCGTTCAGCCAATCGTCTTTCTAATAATAACAAGAGTTAAGAAAAGAAACATAAGATAAACAAGATACAAAACAACCCGTGGTCTTTCAGATCTCGCATCTTGAATCTTATCAGCTTTGTATGATCTCCGGATTGATTTGTTGAAGCCCTTTCCCTGTCTTGAATGTAAAGATATGAAAATAATTGAAAATGGTGCATGAAAAAACAATTGGGGAAATCATGTGTGAGACCCTATTTAAAGTTGTTGTTGATTCAGGGGCAAAACGAGAACAAAACAATTCATACAGGTCAAGTCAAGGGTCATTCGGCCGAGTAGCCGAGTAGAAACTCAAAAAAATGCTATCAGGAACCTTATGTTCGACTGAATAGGCATGGATTTTGCTCTAACTTTTGCGTCCAAACTCAACATTGGTTGATTCAAGTTCTGTTGAAAAACTAAGTTAAAGATCTTTTCAACCATATCCTTTTATAAGCAAAACTTCAAGTAGAATGAGAGCTCCAACCATTTCATTGAACTCCTCCTACATCGCATTGCTCCAAATGCTTGGGTTTGATTTGTTTTCACTTGTTATTCAACAAAATCCTACAAAATATATCAAACAAGAATATTATTCTTCAAGTACAAAAATCAAGCTGATAGTAGTATATATTCGCATGTTTTTAACACTTGAAGCACATCAAAACATCAACGAACATGCAAATCATGCTACTTTCATGAAGTGAAAATATTGATTTAATTAAGAATGAATTGTTTATAGAATAAAAATAATAAAGGGTGAGGAAAACTCATTTGAGTAATTGATTAATTGACCCATGTAGTAATTGTTTATGCATCTAGACTGTGGCTGGAAACAGAACGTGTATATAATCAGTGAAGGTGCTAGCATCATAATCTCATGAGAGCTAGCATGGTTGGTACGGAAGCTGTCCATTATTATGCATTTATGGTCCATTCGTTGAAGTTGGCCTGGAAAGTCCGCGTAAACAAGCTTTCCAGTTCCTATTCCTACTCAAATAACAATTTTTTTTTTTCCGTTTGTTTTTAATTGCAACTTTCCATGATGGAATCACAATAGCACTACAATAATAAATAAATAGATTCGAAACTAATAATGGATTATTTAAATGTATATTTTTGATTAAATTCTTAACGTGTAAAATGAACACGACACGAATCCATTCAACCTCAATATTAATTCATTATTATAGTGTGGATTCATGTCAAATTATCATGTTGTGTCAAAAATTATCAGGTCTACTGTTAAGGTTGTTTTTCCACTTATAAAACTGTGAAGTAGATCACAACTTGAATTAGAAATTGTTAGATATGTAAACTTAATTTCTGAGAGTCAATATATATGAATAAATTAACCTTATACGGTTATCCTAAGAACAACAATCCTATATGGATGCGTTGTATGAAATTACCATATAAAAGTTTCAAAATCCCAATGAATGTGACATTTTTATAAAATGATTTCTGAAAATTGTGAAAAACTGTCACAGAGAGAGTACCATTCTACTGACTTTTTTATAAAATGATTTCTGAAAATTGTGAAAATCTGTCATAGAGAGAGTACCATTCTACTGAAAAAATTAAAAAAAAAATTATTTCCTTACATATACAAATCTTTAATTTTAAGTTCTAAAAATTTTTGTAGTACATAATTAAGATGCGGAAAAGTCTAGCGGAAATTATAAATCCTAAATGAGAATAGTAAACATTAATTGAGATGTTATAAACCTCAAGTGTGATGTAATAATTGTTATATATCTTAAATTTGATGAACAGAAGCTGCAGCCTGGTTGCACGGCCTTGTTTTTGTGTTAAATGTGCCCTTAGATTGAACTAACTAGCTACTGAAAAGAAACTGCAACGTACTAGTAAAGTGGTTAAATAAGATAACAATTCATGAGAATTGCAGGGGGCTTTAGATCCACTGCAATGAAAGTGATCATATTTCAGCCCAGAAGGTATGAGAAACTAAGCGAACATGAGTTGCTCCCTATATGACTATGACATCTACCGACTAATGGTGTCTGAGCAAATAAGTTTCTCCAAGTTCCCAACACTGGGAAATCTAGTGAATCGTACAAAAGGTTCATTCAACAGGAAAACAGGCAAATGTCATGTGTTAGATCTGTATTCAAGAAGCAATTGATTGGACTGTATATTAAAAATAAAACAATTGAGGAGAACAAAGAGCC
>AYJT01066635.1:0-14701 GCA_001278415.1 Ocimum tenuiflorum
CAGAAGTCACGAACTGCAGAACACCGGACTTCTGAAGCTTCTTTTCAAGTTTCTCCACCAGTTCTGGACAATCTTTGTATTGCTTTTTGAGCAGAGGCAGATTGAGAATCTAGTTTTTCTTAATCAGCATCTGCTGCTTCTTGGCGTTGGTGAGTTCCCTAGAATCGGTTTTAGAAATTGACCTAAGTGTGGCAAGATGAATGGCTTCGAGAATGTTTTAAGCAGATTGGTCAAGTGCGATGGAGGCCATTGGAGTAGATTTGAAATCATTAAGGTTTCAAGGTAGGGTTTTAGTGGAGATTGGGGGTTTTTGAATATGGAATGATAGGAATGCAGAGGATCGAAAAATATGATCATGCATGACAATATTCATTTAGTAAGATTTGAATCTATCAACGGTTAGGATTCAAACCATAAATGAGGATTAAATGGATAGGATTAACCGGCTGAGGTCATGTAAGAAGGCGGTTCCAGGCACGTCCGATCGTGTCAGCCACTTTCCACGTGGTAGCTTTCTACTAGATCTCCTCACGACTAGTCATAGTCCCATTTAATGTACATTAATGTCATTCGAATTTTGAAATTAATAACATAAGACATTAATGCACATTAAGAAATTAATGCCCTTCGACAAATATTGCCCTGAATTAATGACTTTAATGACTAAAAGCTTGGACTCAGTCAATCGTCATCAGCTGTGACTGAGAGATAAGACTCAGTTATTCTAGAGTTGACTTAATAAAACCTTCAAAATTTTATACATACAGCTGCGAGCTTGGAGTCAACTGTCATCCTGCTAAGTAACTGACAACTGATCAGTCGTTAGGCGTCCCACTCAGAGTGATCAACCTAATAACCAATAGTATCCTTGGTTAGTACTTAGTTCTCAGTTGAGAGCTTGGACTCAGCTGTCTAATGCGAACTTAACTTCATAACATAATTTGATATCCAAGAGCTTGGACTTAGTTATCCTCCAGCTATAGATAGTATCGCTCAGAGCTGAGAGCTTGGACTTAGCTGTTTCTATACTTGGTAAAAAAATATTTACCCTTCTTCAGCTATCATGTCTAGCTCTAGCAATCCAAGCTGGGTACATAAATCTTTGAATCCGATCCCCTGAAGAGGTTCTGTGAAGATATCAGCAAGTTAATCCTTAGTCTTCACATATGCAGTGGAGACATCTTTCTTATTGATATGCTTTGTCTTTGAATGGTGAACTAGATTTAAGTGATGACTATTGTGTTGTTGTTATCACAGAAGAGAGGAACAACTTCAGTTGCTACGATGTAATCCCTCAGCTGCTGTTTGATCCACTACCTTTGGGCACATCAGCTTCCAACAACTACATGCTCAACTTCGGCTGTTGAAGTGAAAACTGAGTGTTGCTTCTTGCTGAACCACGAGATTAGCTTATGACCAACCTCCAAAATCGGAATCTGAGTAGCCTTTCAGATCCAAGCTGTCATCCCTTGGAAACCAAATACCAAGGGTCTCAGTTCTCTTCAAATATCTGACTATCCTTACAGCTGCATCCATATGCGATTTCTTCGGATTAGCTTGAAATCTGGCACATTCTTCGATCGACTGGCTGTCAATTACAACATGGATCCTATGAATCCTTTGTAAGATGTAGGATTAATTGGTTCATCTTCTTCGTCGAGTGTCAGCTAGACACTCGTGCTCATTGGAATTCTAGAGTTTTTGTCTTCCCCGGATATAATTTCTTGATTAACTCGCAGGTATACTTCTGTTGGTTGATGAATATACCTTCGAGCATTTTCTTGACTTGCAGTCCTACGAAGTATGACATTTTTCCCATCATGCTCATCTAGAAGTTGACTTGCATCAGCTGGGCAAACCTTTCTCACATAGCTAGATTTCTTGAGCAAAAAATGATATCGTCCACATAGATTTGGACAAGATACATATTTCCATCGTCTTCAATTCAGAAGAGAGTCCTGTGGATCTTCCTTTTTTGAAATCCATTCTTGAGCAAAAACTGTGACAGGGTCTCATATCAAGCTCGGGGAGCTTGCTTCAACACGTACAAGGCTTTCCTAAGCCTGTACACCTTGTCACCTTGCTCGAAACCTGGTGGTTGTTCCACGTAAACTTCTTTTGACAACTCTCAATTGAGAATTCCGCTCTTTACGTTCATATGGTAGACGATGAAATTGTGGTGGCTGTATATGCCGGAAACAGCCTGATGACTTCAAGTCTTGCAACGGGGCCAAAGGTCTCATTAAAATCGATTCCTTTACACTGGGCATATCCCTTGGCTACAAGTTTTATTTTGTTGCGGGTTACGATGCCATTTTCATCATGCTTGTTCTTGAAAATCCACTTGGTACCGATGACCTTTTGATGATTGGGGCGGTCCACCAAGTACTGTACATTGTTGCGGATGAATTTGGCAAGTTCCTCTTGCATGGCAGAGATCCAGTCGGGGGATGCGAGAGCTTCCTCCAGCTTGGAGGGCTCTATCTGGGATAGGAAGCAAGTAAAAAAGCTTTCCAAGATCTGGTGCGGACTGGATCAGCTGCATTATCCAGAATGTCTTCAGTTGAGTGATCCCTTAGCCAACGAGGAGGATGGATCATGTCAATTGGAATGAGTTGGGCATCGAAAGGGTGAAGTTGTGCAGCTGGGATAGGGACATCAACTGCAACCGGAACATCTACCAAACTTTCAGATGAATTAAAATCCTCCGTCACATTTATTCTTTCAAGAACTTGGGTTCCAGTGGTTACCTCCATCTCAACTGATGATATAGGAACATCTTTAGCTGAGCTGGGTCGAACTGGAATTGGATTAGCTGCTACAGTGCTATCTTTAGTTGGGCCTCCGACTTGAATTGAGGTTCCTCCTACTTCAGTTTTACCTTCACTTGGATCTTGAATAGTTGTTTCTTTTAAGGTCTCAGCGAGAACTTCTGCATCATAGACCGTCTCAGCCGTTTGGACTCCAACTGAGGAACCTGAATATTGAGCTGGAGTTCCAGAAATATGCCTAGTTGGTTAAGTCAGTTGCACACAACCGGTGTTGCCTAATTGAACTTAAGCTTCATCGGCCTCTGGAGAACTCAGGATCAGCTCCGCAGAGTTCCTGCGTACTAAAGTAGACTCATGAAAATTAACATTGCATGTTATTTCCACAAGAAGGGTTATCTTGTTATATATCCTAAACGCCTTGTGAGAGGGATATCCATATCTTAGGAATACACCCTCATCAGCTTTAGGTGAAAATGTATTTAGTTTGGACTTCCTATTGTTTTGAGTATACATGGACAACTAAATGCACATAGATGAGTCGGAGAAGGCTTGCGACCCTTGTACACCTCATAGGGTGTTTCGTTCAGTCGTAGATTGCTGGAGCTTTGATTCTGAGTGTAGCAAGTTGTACTGATGGCTTCAGCCCGATAGCTTTATCCAATCTTGGCTTTAGATAGCATGGACCTTGCAGCTTCCTTCAAGGTTCTATTCTGTCTCTCTGTAAGGCCATTCTGCTGCGGCGTCAATGGAGCTGAATGCTCATGAATGATCCCATGATCCGTACAGAAGTCCATAACTAACCTGTTGCAGAACTCCATCCCATTGTTTGATTCGATCCTGAAGAATTTACAACTTTTTTCATCCTCAACCTTTAGGATCAGCTTCGGCAATGCTATCTTCACCTCAGTTTTGCTTCGCAGAAACTACACCCAAGTGAATCTGGAAAAGTCTTCTATCACCACCATGGTGTAGCTCTTCCCATCCACTGATTGGGGAGTAGGTGGCCCAAATAAATCCATGTGAAGAAGTTCTAGGACTCTGGAAGATGCTTTTGTCTGCTTACCTAGCTGGCAAGCTCCGCATACTTCTTCTTTCTTCATGGTCTCAGCTAGCAGCCCTTCGACCAACCTATGTTTTACAAGATAGTTGATGGTTTTTGAAGTTGAGGTAGTTAAGCCTCTTGTGCCATAACCAACAGGTCTCCGACGAACTGCGTGATACCAAGCAAGAGTTGAGGCTTCTGCTGTTCCAGTCAACGATACATAAACCTTCTTTTCTAACACATCAGAGGATAATTTCCTTGGAGATCTTATTCTTGATTTGGAATTCATTTTTGGCGAACACCATCTTGTATCCGTTCTCTTCATGTTGGCTGATGCTCACTAGGTTATGCTCAAATTCTCCACAAGGGAGACGCCATGCAAGGTAACTCTGTTGATCTTCACAGCTCCAGTTGCAATGATCTTTCCTTTGGAGTTGTCCTCGAAAATAATTGATGGGTTGTTGATTGGCTTGATGTCTGACATGATCTCTTTGATTCCAGTCATATGCCCTGAGCAGCCTCTGTCTAGGATCCACAACTTAGCTTCTGTGCACCGTGGCTGGCTCTTATTTTCTGTGACCTGCAACCACACACAGAGGATGATTAAGGTACCCATCTTACTGCGGGTCCTCAGGGGTTAGCATGTTGATGAACCTTTTGGGGATCCATACTTGTTTAATTTTTAAGCTTTTGACTTTCTGGGCAGCTTCTTTCACTGCCTTCTTTTTCATCCTCAGTTGATAATACGCACGGTCATGATGCTTCTTGCTAAATTGGTAGTGTGTGTGAAAGTTATGCTGGGGGGCTGAGTTTCTAGCTAGAACTGGCTTCTTTGCATAACCTCGAGGTCCTAACCCTCAGACAAGTGTCTTGAAATTTTTGGATTGATATCCCAATCCTTGATGGTTGGTTCTCTCACTCGACCAACTGTAATAAGGTTTTCTGAGTCTCTGCCCTCGTGGGTGTCAACTTGTTGAGGGTCTCCAATTTGTTTTTCCAGAACTGGGTATCTCCAGCTTGCTTTCGCACGGCTGGGATGAGGAGTAGCTGGTGCTCTTGGCCACTGGGTTTCTCTTGGCTTCACATCTTTAGGACGAGCAACTGACTTTTTAGTCAGCTCTCAAGTTTTCAGTTGTGTAGCTTTGATAATTGTAGCTGGCCTAGACGGCTGGCCAGTTTGTGTTTGAGCTGGGAGAAACACAATTTTCTCCTTGCCTTTTGTTCATTCATAAAGTATTTTTCTCACTCAAAGCTGATGGGTCATGACCTAACCCACTTTTTTCAATGCATGATTTTTGAATGTTGATTAAATGTTGTAAGTCATTCGAGCTTTTACTAAAAGATGCAAGTATTTTATCTTGCTCGAGGTTTTAGTCTTTAGGGTTCCCAACTCAGATGTAAGAGCTGATTTCTCCGCCTTAAGTTTTTCAACAACAGCTATCAGTGATTGGGCACTGTCTAGCTTAGGTGTCAATTTCAAAACTTTCTCTTTGAATAATGTATTTTCATGAGAAATTTTGGTTTGCAATGTGCATATGTAGCTGAAATCCTTTTAGAGGGAGTCCAATGATAGGTCCTCAGAGCCAGAATGACATGACTCTCATTCCTCGTTTTCATGAACAAGTACATACAATGATTGAGAGGAGTTAGCTACCTCATCCTAAGCTGAGGTAAGTGCAGTTTTGGTGTCCTATCTGATGTCAGCCATGAAGGCTACGAGCTGCTCTTCATCATCGGAACTGCTGGCGGATTCAGACTCCAGAACTTGGTAATCATATGGAATATCCGTCATTTCGATTCTGGTCAGCATGGCCTCCATATAAGCATTGGAGATTCTTCTCTGGAAGCACTTTTTCAGCTTCGCTTGTTCCTCCTTTCCAATCTAAGGATAATCAAACTTAAGATGATTAGGAGAGTTACATTCCTTAGCAGAATCACAGTGAGCGATGTCTTTCATGCGATCCTCATCCAACGCTGAGAATAAGATGTCTTGAGTCAAGTATTTTAGTTGATGACGACACTTATCCTCTGTCGTCCATTCGGCATGTGGTTTCTCGACGTATTCTGGCCGATCGTTAGTTAGCCGGTTGATGTTGATCTTTTGGATTTTGATGGGGCCTTCCTCGATCTCTAGCCACATATCCTCGTGCAGGCTTAAGAGATAGGCTTCGTTGCGCCTTTTCCAGCTTGTATAGTTCCCCACTCTGAACTTGGGTAGACGGGTGGAAGCCATCTTTGGATATATCTTGCAAATGCCTGCTCGCAACAAAGTTCTAAGAAAATGGATCTGGTCCTTAGTGACACAAAACACTTAGTCTTTTGGACCAACTGCTCTGATACAAGTTGTCGGTCCTAAATCAGAGTATATTGCTTTGTGGAAAACGTTAATGAATAAACAGTTGCAGAATTAGTAAGCCCAAATTTTAATCACAGTTGACTTATTGAGTAAGTCAGCTGGGTCTTATGAAAGGTGTTTGTTAACAGGTAGGTATTAAGATTTTTGGACAGCTATACTCACACTACTAATGGTAGCTCGGTTTCAAACACTTAGACAAATAAGTAAATGAAAGCTGTAAATCAGGTAGAATATTATAGAGGTCTGGATATGAAAAATCCTACGTCCTCTCTTCCTTTACAAGAAGGGAATTAACTAATCTTCTTTATACATGATGATTGAACACGCACAACTAGGATTCTTCTAAAATGAAAAGCTTCCAATGCTTTCGGTCGCAAGCACAGCTGATCTTAGAAGCTTTATCGAAATTCGCTTCCTAGCCTTCTTTGATCGACAGGTGAAGATTTGAGCTCTCTTCAAGAACTTGGATCTGGTTTTATGGGTTCCTTTCTCAAATGGAAATCTGAAGTGTTAATCACAACTGTTTTATCAATTGAGGTCTTTAAACTTACAGCTGAAAGAGTCAGCTGTAGTTTCTCACAGCTATGTAAGCACAGTTGTGGTATGTACTTAGAACTTGATCTTCGTATACTTCTGCTCTTGAATTCTTCCAGCTCTAGTTCTCTACGAACCTAAGCTGTTATAAATTCAATCATATGCAAGATTACATTCTAAGATCAATTATACATATTGCTGCACTAATGGTGTTTGACATCACTTAAAATACAAATATTCCTTACAGGAATTTTGACAATCATCAAGTGTTTACATCAGTGTAAACCTACAATATTCCTAACATAAGGTCTTTTATGATTGATTAATTAATTTTATTTTAAAAATAAAATTGACATTTTTTGCCAGTTCTAATAATTATAATTTTTTATTTTTTTTATTTCATATCATTTATAATATAATAATAGTAATAGTAATAATAATATTTTTCAATAGTTTTATCTTAAATAGTTATTTTATAATTTTTATTTTTTTATTCCAGGATATTCGGAGTTATTTTTATTTTTATTTTTATAATAATATTTTTTAATGTTTTAATTTTAATATCAATATTATAATTGTTTTTAGAATAATACTTAGTATTTGAAATTATATTAATAAATGATAAGATTGGTTTTTAGTGCAAGCGGATCTCGTAAACTTAAGAATATGATTTGGCTTTTGTGCACGGATTTATTATTGTTATTTGTAATAGTTATACCAAATGCTCCTCTAGGTCACACAAAATTAAAATCAATCGTTCATATATAATGTCATACTACAAAAACTAATGTTATACTACGAAAATTTGATTCATTATTGCTCAAAAATGGTGGATTAAAAGGATGCAATGGTAAAATCAGAAAAAAGGCACCCGTCTTTTGGCAAGCAAAAATTTTGGGATCATATTTCTTTGAAATAGTTTTAATGCATTATTTTTTTTATCAAAGTTTTAATGCATTATTTATAGAGCAGCAATGAATTTTCAAGAATGTGATTTGACTTTTGTGTTCAAATTATTACTCTTAAATAATCAATTTACTGTATCGTGTGCATTTTAAATATGATAAATACATGCACCCAAAAAATAGTAAAAACATTATAAAAAAACTTGGAAGAACATCAACAATGAATAAAATAAATGGTTGATTGCAGGAATTAACACAATCTTTATCCACTTTTACAATTTTCACACAAACTTTCAAATATTGCATATTTTAATATAATATTCCTAGCCTTCACATCTCTCACTGCCATGATCACATCTCAACGCAAGAACTCTCGTTGATACCACTAGATGCTCCTAACATCAATCATAGTTTTAAGATTGGGGACCAGACATTTCAACTGAATGATAGTTAACATATTTTAGTGAGGAAACATATGTTTGAACTGCAATTATAACAACAGAGCTCAGAAAAGGTAAAATCAAAATCATGTCGCCATTCCTCCGAACTACTAAACACTCAAGGCTATACAACATGCTTCAAAAATTACACAAAGAAGTGTTCCAATCAGAGATCCTAATTCAGTCTATGATATGACGACATCATCAATATATAATATGAAAGCAAAGTCTGCGAGCAGCAGAATTTTATTGTATATACGATTAAGAAATGTAAATTTCAGTACGATAAATAAATATGCATATACCTCTGACAATTGCAGTGAGATTAGGTCCATGAATTCCTCGAGTAACTTGCTCATCTGTGGAACTTCACATCTCTGCCATTTCTGTTTATATTTAGGATGTGGTTCATAAAAGAACAAAATTTATAAAAATATATATTTTTTTAGATGGTTTTACAGATCATTCAAATTCATTATCTCACAAAATAACAAAATAATTTATATAATTACAAATACCATCAAAATTATTTCAAACTTCTAACTATCATACCTCTTTTTCTAATTTATACCCTAGATATTGAATATTGATATTTGAAAGAATCCTTTAAATTTTTGGATACTCTAGTGCTACCACTTTCACCCAAATAGAATATTTTTTATTTGTCTGATCCATATATATATATATATATGTGTATGAATATCGAAGACAACTGTTGTTGGTTAGTGTCTCAATTACGAAGGAAGTATGTCGGTGATTGAGATCATGTACAATGATAGTTATCTAGCGACCATTGAGATGGCACCATGTGAAGCCGATGATAGCCAAAGCCCTGGGTGATCACGAGATGCATCAGACCGCAAGATATAGGGAACGAGGAGTTCCCTAAGATATCCTCATCGCAAAGAATTATTGGAATCACGGAATAGGGAATGGTTGAATCTAATATATCAATTCGCGCTACCGCCGAAGCTCGGAATACGCTTGATGTTGTGAAGCGATGCGACGTTATTCTCGCAAGGCCTAACGATTCTACTAAAGTGATGCATGGTACTTGAACCGTGAAGTTAGGCCTAGAGTCATATTTAGTCGAAAGAGGGGTCGATGAACCATAGAACGAATCTAAATTAGTCCAGAAATATTGGGAAAGCACCATGGGATTGATAATGTTCTAAGGAAACTAGAATACAAGGAAAGAAGGGAAGTATTCCAACCAACCCTATCTAGTGTAGCAAATTTTGAGGATGAAATTTTTTTGAGGTGGGAATATTGTTACACCCCGTATAAAATTTTCCAAATAAGTAATTATTTTAACTATCGAAGGTCAATGAAAATTTAAATTTCTTGATTTATCCTCAAGTTGGGAAAAATGTGTTTAAATAATATAAAATTTCATGGGAATTCCGGAAATAGTTTCAGAATTTGAATCGGATAAGTAGAATGAAAGTTATCGTGATTTTACTATTTACTAGAAATACCGAGTGATTATGTCACAAAATCAGAAATGATGATATTGTTCGAAAATCAATAATTTGAGCAAATTATGCTCCGTAAATTTTGTAGAAATATTTTCGTTCAATTGGATTGAAAATTGGATATCAAAACGGTCAAATACACGGTGTCAAGGGTTTGGAGACTTTACGCTGATGTTAGCGATTTTGTCCTTATTCCCCCTCCATTTTCTATAAATAAGAGGGCTACTCTCTCATTTACCACTCTCCCATTTTGATGCAAAACTCTTGCAAAATTATTTCTCACTCTACACTTAGAAAAATTTATCGAACCACAATGTTTGAAAAACGTCGAATTGAAGGGGAAATCGAGAGGGAGTTCTAACCATCATCTCAATTACGATTTTGAAATCCATTTGAAGGTAAATCCTAGTCCCCTCTGATTATCCAATCAAGCATGTTAAAACATGACTTTATCATATCTTAAATCCCCTGTTGATTGTTGTTTGATTTGAGAATCTTTGCTTAAATTCTAGTTTCTTTTCTCTTCAATTTGATGCCCGAAACATATTAGAATGTTGGCTTTGACTCCATAATATTGTTATTCTCAAATTTAAGAATCCATAGACACCTTAAACACTTGATTTGGACCAAAAAAGGAAAAGTTCATAAAATTCCCGAAAGTTTTTAGATAAGATTATCGGCTTGATCGTCCTTCTAATCAACCCGATCCAACCCAGAAAATTTGAAGATCGGTCCGATCGCTTTTGAAGATCGGACCAATCCATCAAGAACATCTAATAAACCCAGAAAAATATAAAGATCGGTCTGATCCCCTTTGAAATCAGCCCGATCACTCAAGAACATCCTTCGAACCCAGAAAACCCTCTTTCGAGCCCATCACAACCCTTATCGACCTTGTTGATTGACCCGATCAAGTCCTGATCAACTCGATCTTATTTTTAAATGCTGATCGCCCAAATCTTGACCTCGGTCGTCCATTGCAGCCAAATTGTGAGAAGATCAGCCCGATCGATCCGATCCTGACCCGATCAAGGCTTCGATCCCCTAGCCATTTGTTGATATGATCATCTTGATCATGCCCGATATGCCCGATCTTATTCTCAGACCTAGCTTCTAATTTTCTTGCGATGTGTTGATACCTATGTCTCCAATCCAAACCCGTCGACCAAACTAAGAACTTTCGATTTTTGAATGCATAACAATAACTACGTGAGATGATGATTGAAATGTGAATCGATGATGATATCCTCACATGTCCTAACTTAATGTAAAGGTGAAAGTACCAACAGGACACGAAGCAGATCAAGTTCAATGAGAGGAAAACCGCCAAGTATTGAGGATGTTAGGTGGGCTTTCTTAAACCAAAATATGTGCATGCATACATGTTTATTACTTTGTGAAATCGCCGAGTGCGTTATTTGGAAACTTGAATGTGTTTGCCTAGAACTATTTTGCATGCCTATCTATCTCTCTATATGTTTCGGCTTCGGGAGCCGATGATTACATTGATGTTCTAGCTCTGGGAGCGGTTGATTATGTGCACACATACCACTCACACTCATAGAGTTTTGTGAAGTGACTGCGTACAACGACTAGACTGGGATGGCCTGCCCCCTAGTCGGTTCTTGTTTGAAAAACAAATAGCATGGCTTTAAATTGCGTGCATAAAATTAAATGATTTCCGCATTCATGGGTTCTTTTACTAAAACCCCCATGATCTGCATGTATGAACAGACAACACCTTTATTTTATGAAAGAATGCTTTCAGCAATGTGTCCACTAAGTGCTTTTGTACTCACGCTTTGCATATGTTTTCCCTATATGTAGGTTAAGACCTAGTGGAGTTGGAGAACGTTGAGATTAAATTAAATTGAGAATGCAAAGCCCTGGAATACGTATCTCCTTATGTGTATGCCATCCACGTTTCCTTGTTATGCAAACCTTCAGAACTTTCATGTTAAGAACTTAGACTTGAAATATGTTAGTTCTATGACGATTAAAACTACATTCATTTAATCTACATTGCCATTATCTACTTCCTTCAATATCATGCCCTCTAAGTGTGTGATCACAAACCTTTGAGCAGCATCCCGCATAGGCCCTAAAGACGGGGCGTTACAGTGGGAGAGCTTGAGGATTCTGACTTGATGGGCCTCGAGGACTTAGGAGCTCGAGGGTCTCTATCCTTGCCCTGCTCGTGGGTCTCAAGCTCTTTCCGGGGTCGATGACCAGTGTTCGAGACTTTTCTGCCTTGTCTGATTTTGACCAGTAGTTTCAGGAGCTCTAGACGGTCGAGGTCCCAGTTTGATGGTCTTGAGATTTTGACCCTCAACAATAGCGCTTTGCGGATCAAGTCAATTTATTCATAGAGACAAGCAGAGGAAATAATATCATTAGTCATAATCTAGTGGAAATTTTATACCTGCTTCACATTGTGATAGCATTTGTACTTGTGGTTTCGATGAATTTCCTGTTCAAGATTTAACAGGGTAAGGTATAAATTTATTCGACGAGTTGAATGATTATACCTCATTCGATTAGTTGTAGAGTGTTTGGGGTTCTCTTTTTGAGTAGGAGACTTGAAATAAGAACACGACGATAGAATATCGATTCGTTAAGGTTTTAGTTTATCCTCCAAAGTCAGAGAGGCCACAGAGGGCTGTTGGAAAGTTTAAATTCTGAGGGGATCTGTTCCCATCTCAGAGAAGTTTATCTTTCAGGCATATCCATGCCCACCCAAAGAGGCCGCTGAGGGCTGTTGGAAGTTTCTATTCATTGGGCATTCAGAATGCCACTCTCCCTTAGAGTTCTTCTAAGCAGTTTTATCTGTCACCCCATGATTAGGTGGTTAAGGATCGTGCGTCATCCCGCTCATTGCCGACCATGAGCCGATAGTGTGGCATCACAGGTTTTCGAACTAAAAGCAAAATATTCATCGTGGACCACGAGTCCATAGTACGGCATCGCTCAAGTTTTCAAACCAAAAGCGGAATATTCATTGCGGACCATGAGTCCATAATGCGGCACCCCTCAGGTTTTTGAACCAAAAGCGAAATATTCATCCTGGACCTTGAGTCCATAGTGCGACATCGCTCAGGTTTTCGAACCAAATATGGATACTCATCGCGGGCCATGAGCCCATAATGCGGTATCGCTCAGGTTTTCGAACCAAAAGTGGAATATTCATCTCAGGCTATGAGCCCATAAGCGGCATTGCTCTGGTTTTTGAACCCAAAGAGGAGTTAGATAGGCCTAGAGGGCTGCATGACTGACAATGAAGGTTGCGAGTTTTTAGTTTGGTCGAGGAGTCTGGGGCCAGCTCGAGAGCATAAATAGTCAAAAAGCTGTTGGCCGATGATGCCGGAACGGCATCCCTAAGTATGCATATTGTAGTGCTAAGCTGCATCTGAAGTAGTAAATAATTTGGCAAATCATAGTCGAGAGCTATGTCTGAAATAAATATTCGAGAGTAGATCATGGCGTCGAGCTGTATCAGAATGATGCATGAGAGATAACTTTAAAATAAGAATTCTACAGATTTAACAAAAGTCCGTCTATAATCGCGAAGATAGATCTCTATTGTGACCATTCATAAGTGGAATAAGAAATCTGTTCGAATGGTTAACATATCGTCGAGGAAATTATGCAGCCCCTAGGGTGTGGCCGACACCCGATATAGGTGAGCACAAATAGCCAAATATATATAATCGAGCATGAATAACCAAGTGCTCGAGATAGAATGACTTATCTCCCATAGCCCCGAGTATGTGATATCTAAGAATCTGAATTTCAAATTCCAAAAGAAATCCATAATAAGATTAGGGCGACAGAACAACCTTGAGTATACGATTGCTTGATTTATAGGCTAAATGTTGTCGAGCACAGGGGGCGGTCACACATTGCGCAGCCCCGAGTATTGAGCTTCACTTAAGAAACCAAATATCTTCGAAGGGGTGATGCAGCCTCGAGTATGGAAGATTGATATTTTAATTTTAAGTGACAAGTATAGAAATACATCTAAGAGAATATCTTGAATGACTTACTAGTAAAACGGTGTGTTTTGGTTGGCGTCTGTTGATATTCTGGGCATGAATATAGAGAGTCGCGAACCCTAGTTTCAGTCACTTTTCACAATTCAATTTCGACAGTTGTTTGCACTTTCTCTCTCTAAAGCATTCTTCCGCTGCGACTTAGATTCCGATCAAGTCCCTTTCTTTATTCGTAGTTTAATCGAAGCTTTCTCTTAGTTTTTCTTTAGAAAATAGTGCTTAGGGGTGCTCTTCTTAACGAAACATCGAAGGTGACCGAAAGGTCCCTCGAGAGAAAATATAGGGATTGCAGTATAAATGAGAGTGAGATTTCCTACCAAAATCCCTTCAACATCCGACAGATGCCACTATCCACTGGTCGGTTACACGGCTTTTCCAACCTACCTATTTAGATAAGGCAGTAGGCTTCTCTTCCACCCACTTTTCATTCAAATCCTTGACCACTAGCGCATCGCTCTTATGCAACTTGCACCGGTGGGGTGGATGCATGCCTCTCATTGAGATGGGCGTCCCTCTGTCAACGAGTGGTGCCACTTTTACCGATTAAACATTGTGCCTGGGAAATGTAACTATTGTGCGATTTCATGGGGTGGGAATAGGGATCTGGCCCCACTGGTCGACAAACTTCCTTCTAACAGCTCTGGGTGGAGGCATTCACACATTTTCATCCAAATTCCCCAAACTAATCTGACCCTTCATGCTGAATTCAACAAAATTGGCCGTAATTTAAATTATTTTTGTCTTGATTTTTTATTCATTTCTATCACTGTTTCTGAATATTAACTGTTGTGATGCCCTGCAGGCCTCTACGATCCTAAACTTGCTGCTAAGGAGCTTCGACGGGTGAGCAATGCCTGTAACCTCGGGGGTAACTGGCCTGCGATCAGAAAACACTGCCACACAGATGCACGTGGTTTGCATTTTTGGGCAAACACGGCCCCTGGTTCTCCATCTCAACAGGAGTCTCCAGAGCAGCCCCTTCTCCTTCTCGCGCTCCCACTCTTCCTCTTAAAATCATGAAGTTCCGCCAGGATCTTCTCGTTGCATGACTGGGCAAGCAGGCCGCTCCTGCCCAGAGTCCAACCAAGATAATGAGCCCCACTAGCGAGGCCAGTGGGAACTCGTCGAC
>AYJT01066653.1:0-12536 GCA_001278415.1 Ocimum tenuiflorum
GTTACACAATTGTAAATTTAAATTTTACCAATATCTCCATATCGATATCATATGTAATAGACTGCAATATCCTTAAAAATAATTGTATTTTTCTAGTATTTGACAAAATTGACATTCGTGAAATTGTTCATGTTCAGTGAAAATGTATCAATATCCCATTAATTTACTCGCATCAATATATTGAGTTTAATCAAATATTGACATATTTTTGTTTGTTTATTTATAAACCCTTCAAGTTAGTGGAGATATAAACATTATGTTATTTTAGTAGATATTTTATTCTCGTAATCCTACAGTTTTTCAAGAAGCCTGTCCATACTATTTAAAAACTCTATTAAAAAGATCAAGAGCAGCTCCCATCCTATGTTAAAGAGAGCTGGAACAAATAGAATTAATCACGATCCATTTATCAGGCGTGGGTTGCACCAGTACGATGTTATAAGCTAAATTAATGTGCTACCATATCAGAGTTCGAATTTATGGAGATATTAGGGTGAAATTTATTGTAATATCGTACTAAATTTTTTTAAAAAAGTATGCAAGCACTATCTGATATATGATTAATACATCATCAAGCCTTGTCTGGTTGGGATTGTAAATGTTTGCATCAAAGGAACCAGTCCACCATCAAGATCTCTAATTATTTATCAAAGGATCATATTTCTACTTAAGCTTTAAGATTATGGCCATCAATTCACAACATACAACCACTCTCTCTCAAGTACATATGCATATATATCACTATACCCCTTCAATCAACCATAGTGAAAGCAGAAATTTCATTTCATATTCTGTAAGTGTCCACATGAACATGCACCAATATTTTATATCAACATCATCAGTACCATGTTCAGTCAAGTCTATCTTGCAATTCACAGTTGAAGTAGGCAGAAATCACCTGGAACATTGCTCGAAGGCCAGCCATGAAATCTGGGCTACAACTTTTTCCTGAGATTGGGTCGCCATTCCAGATAGTTGGTGTTCATCGACTTCTCGACATAGGCAGATCGAGCACAATAACAAAGCACTTCTTTCGGATTCTCTTATATATCGAACTTCTCCATTCATAAGCTTCAAGAGTTTGTTGCACAGGCTTAATCCTAGGCCTTCTTGAGTCTCCCATCGCGCATTTTGGAACATGTCTCGGACAATTTCAGGAGGAAGACCTTCGCCCGGGCATGAAATCCTTCATAGCCATAAATCAAAATAAGATCTGATCGCTTCACTGCTAATAAAAAGGCTGTAAACACTAGATAAAGATGTATTTCAAAAAAGATGTCGATTAGAACTTCTTCACCACCACATTATTGAAGTAATCTTGTCATGTAAAAAGTGTTGAGGCTTAATTATATCAACTTAATACATCAAGTCACTTCCACATGAAATCTCAGGACATATGCCCTTGCTAACATTTCTTTCAGTGGCTATTTCAGGTCGTTTTGCATTTTTGGGAATCAATAGTTCATTTACCCCAAAGAGTCCATCAAATTAAAGACAATGAACCAATTACACGGCCTCAAGCAGCATGGACGTGTAGATGTTGGATTTTAACAATTTAGTAACAGCTAAATCAATAGCCAGAATATCGTGTGAAGAATTGAGACGATTCGCTATGCAAATAACTCAATATTTGTAATGCTTAAGCAGCAGAACAAACATTGAGTATCTTGATTGATATTCCATTTACATCAAATTGATCAAACTGAAAATACAGAACCAAGTAACAGAATTCTTAAGATATGGACGGACTATTTAAGAACGAGCATATAGCATCTTGAATAATGAATGACTGAATCTCAGGAAAACTAAAACTGCGAGCATGATAGCACAACAAGATGAGGAAAACCAAGATGCCAGACGCCCTATATAATAGAAAAGCAATGAGAAGCTATTCTGCACCATATTCAGTAAGAAATCAGCTAAGATCTGTTGAATTCTAAATTGATCACCATAAAATCCAAGCGTCTTGACTTCCTCTGGTATATCATGTATCAACTGGAGACCTCCTTCTCTAATCAATAACATTGCTTGGCTAACAACAGCATCCATCACACTCCCAAGTTGAAACTCTGTTTTCTCGAGCTCCATTGAACTAACAACAAATGAGCCAAAGTCAATTCAATTAGTAGAAACAGAAGAAATATTAGTAAATCACTAATAGTACTGCTCCCTCAATATCTTTCAGAATCTATAAAAGAGCCATCAGTGATAAAGGAAACTGAATTTAGTAGAAAGCTTATCCATAATTCCATATTTGGTGAAAATAATGCTTTCTTATGTCAGATTTTATGACCATAGTCTAATTTCAATACAAAAGTTCAAACAAGGCATACCCATCCTCGATGTTTTCAAGTTCAACATCCTTCATAATCTTTAATAACTGCTTCTCACAAGCAACACTGGTTTCAAGTAGCTGCTTCTGTTCTTCTGTCAAATTTGTTGTTTCCAGAACTGAATTAGCAAAGTGTACACCGCTTAATGGACTTCTAATTTGCTGGCAAATATTAGCAAGCTCTTTTATTGACGAACAGTTCTTATCCCCGTGGCTTTGAACTCTGATAGCTTGCTGCAACTCAGGACTTGCAATTTGCAAGAAACAAAAGGCTCCAATAATTTGGCCATCCATGTTTACCCTTTTGTTGGCAGTCAACAAAGCTTGTACATACTTCCCACTTTGGTCAAAGAAAGAAAATGGGAACTTTTCAGTATCCTGGCCTCCAATTGCATTATGCAAGACAATCGTGAAGTTTGTCATTGCATCTGGGCCCTTGAATTGACAGCAACTTCCAAATATATCCCCAACTAACATCTTCCCAATTATGTCCTTTCCACTCCAACCAGTTAGCTTTTCCATAGCAGTATTTCACTCAGAGCAAGACATATTATCATCTAAAGCAAATATAGGTGGAATTAGAGTGCTCGGATTTTGCACAATTGCCTTGTAATCACCTTGAATATTGATGAACTTATCCATCACCACTTTGTGACCAGTAACATCCTGACCAACAAAGCACACACCAACTATCCTCTTTGAATAATCCTTGCTAGAACAAGCATTGACCACCACATATTTAACTTTCTTCTTGGTTTCACAACCAAATGTCCTCAACTTTAATTCAACATTCTTTTCTTCCTCACCTGCATTAATTCTGCTAGAACTGAATTTCTGATAAAGTAAACAAGCAAATAGAAAATGCTAGTTTCATCAACTCAAATTATATTAGTGGAGTGATTCTTGATCAACACTACTAAAGAGGTTAGAGAATAAAGATTGAAAGGATTACCTGTGAGAGCATGAAATAGAAGTTTCTGAGCAATCTCTTCTGATTCTTTGTGAACAAGATCATACACCAAGGACTTCCCCATTGCTTCCTCAACAGATAGTCCAGTCAACTCAGCAACTTTTTTGTTCCACCCATTTATGCGGCCTTCAACGTCAACAGCAAATATAGGGGCTGTTGCAGTCTCTATCAACCTAACCATTTCTCTGGCTACAGAACTGAGTTCATCAATCCCTTGAAATTCCAAGTCCCCTCCTTGGGCTGGTACAACTGCCTTCGAATTGTTTCCATCAGCATTCCCAAACGACTCTCTTAAAATTAGTTGCAGAGAGTGAATTGCATCCATTTCTGCATTGTCCCATGGAAGACTGCGACTCTTGACAACTTCTAGAAAAGCCTTAAATGAGGAACGAGGATGCATTCTCAGGCCAACATCTTTATCCTGTGGATGATGCTTTGCACCATCCCATTTCATCTCTGCAGCAGAATGAGAACGAAACCAGAATAAAAAATCGCTTGAAGTGATATATGCAACAGCCATTCCACACACAGCATTTCCTAAAGAAGCTGCACCAGGAAACCCTGCGTCAGCTAAACTATCAGTACTCAAACCTGTCGAGTCCCCATGAAAAGCCAACAACCATTCCGTAATGTCCTTTATCTGCGCCTCAGTAGGTGTGATACCCATAGGATAATACCTCCCTTGGTAGTAAAGAGCAGCCCCATCACATCTCACAAGGTCCTTAATGCTAGGGCTCTGTGTAATAATCCCAGTATATGAATCTCGAAGCAACATATCACAGTAGAGTTTGTGTCCTCAAAACATGCTTCTCCGACAATTGTGACGCCAACTGTAGCTCCATACTCAATTGAAGTCCAAATGCCTGCATTAGGAATTCACAAGCATAACGAATTGGGAAAGGGATATATCGTGCAGAAGTGTGATGTCCAACAACCAGGCCCCATAGCCTCGTAGAGTTTTGCCCTCTAACGCCGTCTTCATCATTTACATTGATGATAATAGCCAAAGTTAAAGAAGCAATTGACCCCATATTGATCATGTACTGGGCATGGCAACCATGAGGAGCCCTCAGTGTTGAACCTACCAAACAGAGAGGCTGCATCAGTGCTTCATCCTGAATAACCCTGACCGGCGTAGCTGAACAGTCTACGATAAATATAACTCTATTCTGTTTAAAAAGGAACCTCGAAGCCTGTGGAATATCCGTGGCAGGGTAATGCAATCCAAGGTATGGACCCAAACCAGGTTTCATACTCTCTGCCACAACCTCACCATGCTCATCCTCATGAAACTTATAAACCATGACTCGATCAAACCTCGTCAACTCCCTTACACTCTCAACAAGTGTATCACACAAAATCTTGACATCCCCACTAGGGAGTGACTGCAAATGGGAAATGGCCCTGACAGCAAGCTTCTGGGACTGTACGGCTCCAGCTATCGAAAGAGCAGGGTCCTCTGTCCTAACAGGCTCCAAGTCTATCACTATCCCTACATCTACCCTATGCAAAATTGCATAAAAGGGCTTCCCAGAATTCTTGGAATGAATCCATACTGGATTCAACAACGTTATCTCCCGTGCCCAAAATGATCTCTCCAGCAAAATTGAACTCGAAGAGGTGAAAAGGCTTCTGACGTCAGTGCCGATGGTTAAAGTTTCCAGCTTTTCAAGACATGGAACTGATTGAGGCGTCAAGTCTAGCATCTCTATTGAATTCTCCGAGTACGCTATTACGCGAAAATTCGGCTCATCAACAGCGATCATACAGCCAAAGGGTTGAATGTGGCCACCGCGTTGTATTTTCGAAAAGTAAGAAGTGATCTGCTGCTCGGAAACAGATTGATTAGTAATCCTAACACTCTGAGAATAGTCAAACGATCTTCCAGACAGCTCGAAAACCGCGTGCAGCCTTGCATCTTCAGTGTACTGAGAAGCAGCCTTGTTCATTGAATCTCCACTCCTATTCACGGTTGAATTGTTGTTAGCACTGCGTTGGTGGTCAAGTTTCTCTGCGCTTGATGATTGAGCTCCGGAACTTCAATTACTTGCATGAATTTCCCTGCTTCCTGAAGTAGACATTTCATCAAACATCTTGTGTCCCTTTACTGTTCAGAAACATTTCAGTCTTTATGTATGCATGTATTTTCTGCTGCTTAATCCTCCATTTTGTCCATTGTCTTTCACCTAAGCTCTTTTCCCCATCAATTTTCAAGAAGATTTGGATTGAGAATCGTGGAATAAAGGGAAAAGGAATCCTGGGCGCGATCATTTTCAAGGAATTTTCTGCGAGTGGGATTTCTTTATTTCTTGATTTTGTTTTGCGTGCCGGTTAACAGAGTCAGTGAGCATTTAAAGCGAGAGTTTTTGGTTTTTCTACTCTCACATTTATCTTATTTCATCTCTCTATTAATATTTTTCTTGTATTTCAAAAAAAAAAAATCCGAAAATGCAGATGAAAAAAAACATAATATTTAAAAGATAAACCAAAATGGAAGATTATCGGGATTTCATGTCACGAAAAGATAAAGTCTATCGTTGCCGATAGTTTAAATATTTCATTGAAGCTCACTTATTTAATCTTTTATGTGTATATTTATTTATTCAATAAGCTCTTTTATGTCTTATCAAAACATGAAAATATATGTACAAACTTATTTTTTTGTAGCATGGGTGCATGCATGAGCTTCTAACAAGTAATCTCAAAATAATTAGATTTTGTAAATATAGACATTTTGCTTTACCATGTATTTAGAAAATTATCCAATTAGATGGTATAATCGAATTTTTCATTATGAGGGTATCTATAACTAAATTAACTAAGAAAACGGAATAGTTGATATTATCATGTCATGTCATTAAAAATTATTTCAAAGTTTAAACAATAATTCTTACTTTTAGTTCAATGTACACAAACAATATATTAAACTAAACTATCATTATGCTCTTTCATTTGAAATATAAAAAAAATGATGTTTAGTCAATTAAAAATAAAAATTTTCATGTATGTAAAAGCTTGGAATTGTTGTTCCGCCTAATTGTAAAAAATTATTGTTACATTTAATTGAGATGTAATAAAACCAAATGAAAATTTTAGAACAGAAATTGAAATTGAATAAACCTTAAAATGAATAATTTTATTGTTTTTTTTATTTATTTAAGTAATTAAGATTACAATGGTTCTCAACTAAAGATAACAAAAAATTGCTTTAATTTGATATATAATTCATATAATTGATTGATTTGAATTAAAATGAGAAATCATGATTCATGATTGTTTTAAATATGTGTTAATTTTGATGACCTTATACTAATATCAACTTTTTAATCTTATTGTGTAAACATGTAGAATCTTAAAGATATGCTTGAGTGAGAAAATATTAGTCAAAGTGCGTAATAAAGTTTACTTACTTTCTCAAAAATAAAAATAATAATAAAGTTTACTTAAAAAGTTAAATTTAAAGTTTACATATGGACATGACACGAGACAGATAACTGAAGCAACCCAGGCCATGTGAGAAATGTAGAATTCACAACTATTTTCAATAAAATATTAGATATAAAGTAGGAAATGAGAAAAGAATGACTGAACAAAAAACGAAAATAAATATAAGACAAAGACATGGCCGCTGAGAAAAAGCAGTTGAGATCCATGGACTATTGTAAATAAAAAGAATATCGGAGGAAATATTATGATGTATAGAATAAAATACTACTTGGTTTATTTTTGTATGATGATAAAGATAATATTCATATAAACAAGATGTTCAGAAACGTATCATCAATCATCAAAACTAGTCACACAATGAAACTATGATTATCTACTTCAACTTTCTTGAAGAAGACAAGTATTTCTTTTAACGTTACATTCTTTCCTCTTGGCAAGTACAGATACCGAAAAACACCACACAACAAATTGACAACAGAAAAAGACTTTGAACAAGAATGACCCTACACAGCCATGAATCGTTTCTTTACTTGGTGTAGAGAACATCTTCCCATGGGTGGCGGTACAGAGGCTGCTTCAGTCTCTTTTGGTCGAACGTGTGCCTGCGTTTCGGGGATACCAAAATTATCAGAGAAAATCGTGCTGCATTAATGAAAATGGCAGGGGCAAAAAGTTAAACTCACCCGATGAGACCAATGGAACGAGCGAGCACAAATAGGCCGTTGAGGTAGCCAATGCCCACAATCTCATCGATTTCCGGCTTTGTGAACATGCCACTGCCAGCAAGAAGATCCAAGAATAGGGTGCCAATGGCGCCATCGACGTTTAGGACTAGGTTGTTAGCTTTTGAAAGGGTGTAGTTTTCAACTTCAACTGCATATTCCATGTATTTCACAGATGGGAAATTGGTGCGTGCAAAGAGTTGAAGTAATTCGACCCTCTTATCTCTGTTGTCGCCCCTCTTGATTCTGTTTGAAACAAAAGAAATCGAATGGAGCGCATTACTAAGATTTGAAGGCAAATGAAAACGAAACAGAGAAATTGAGGATCATATTACCTGTGCCCAATGCCAGGTACACGAATGCCCTTCTTTTTCATGCTTTCGACAAATTCATAAGGAGTAAGACCCTGAGAAGAGGAACCATGTAAATGTGCAAATTATAAGCAAGGTAAGAGAAGAGACAGAACAAGTTCACTTAAAACCAAAAACATGAAATGAGAAATTCAATGCTATTCAAACTCTGCAACTTATGGCTGCTGATCACAGAAACTCACCCTATCGTATGCATCCTTGAAGTATCGAGCAGCATCATCAACAGCACCACCAAATCGGGGTCCAATTGTCAATAAACCTATTTTGCAAGAAGTATTACTCATTGATCTAGAGATGACACCTCAAAAGCTCCCTTTTGAAGCAATTGATACGACAATCTTTTTCTTTTTTAGAGAGAAAATGAACTTTTATAGAACTGCAGCCTACCTGAAACAAGACTAGAGACGAGGTCTTTTCCAGCTCTGGCTGTTACAATGGTGTTGTGAGCACCGGAGACGCAGGGACCATGGTCCGCACATAACATGACGCAAATCTGGCAAGTAAAGAACAGTATTTATAAGACGAGGCGTAAAGTCCACACAAAAAATGGAAAGGGAAACAAAGCACCCTTTAGGATCAACAGAAATGGTAGTTAGATGACAGTGCAGGAGTTAGGGTAGAGGAATTGAATGCGAAGATGGGACAGAATACCTCAATAAAACGTGTGCAATAACGCGGAAGGCTTCGTTTGAACCATAATAAAGAAATGACATCACCAATACCTAATCCCTGTTCAATGATGGAGGACATGGGAACACCAGCATACTTTGGCTCTTCACCTGCAGATGGGTAAAAGTCAAGTTTAAACGCAAACAAATGTCTATAATATAGCATGCCCGCACTTGAGAATATACTCATACCTCTATCGTCAGAAATTGTGGAAATAATATGTGTTGGAGCTCGTACTTTTCCACTCTTGATGGCTGTGCTAAGATCCTCTGGTATTTGAGGGGGTGTCACCTCCTTCACTGGGGCAATTTTACCTGCCTCAGCCTAATATGTAAAAACAAGCAATTAATCCAACATTACCGAGAAATGAAAGTAGTTTCTAGCTTAAGTCTTTTCATGATATTACTGAGTCCGTACCAATTTCTCAAATGTTTCTTTGATTGCATCTTCAAATGCCTCATACGAAGTAGGGACAACAGCTCCAGCTTCTCTGAGTGCTTCATTCTTGGCCTGTGCAGATTCCATATCTCCACCACTCTTGGCACCCTGATAACAAAATCAACAACAAAAACAAAATCTGAGATCTAGCCCACATCGTAGACTGCTGTAAAGCAGGACCTTGAAACAATGAAAACTGAAGGTATTTGCTTTACCGCATGACCAAATTGTACTTCTGACTTGAAGAGCTTCGCACAAGTTCCACTGACCCAGGCAACGACTGGTTTACTTATTTTCCCCTGTTTAAGGGCCTCAACTAGGGAATATTCATCACGTCCACCAAGTTCCCCAAGAACGACAATCATCTTAACCTGGTTTTGTTCAAGAAACAAGGATTAAACCAAAATACAATGATTACGTTCTTCTAGAACCAGAAACTGGATAAAGTGGTGATTGAAATAAATGTAGCAGAAGAGGGAGGTACAAGTTTTTCGAAAGTCGGATTTATAGAAAGTAATTATTACTTGATAAGTTACAGGAAGAAGAATCTGGTTTGAGTTAAATAACTTAATTCTCATAGTTGAAGACATTAGTCAATTAGGTATTCATACAAAACGACACCAGCAATGGCTCTAATTATAATTAAATAGAATGGTTGAAATGGAATATTCTCCATCTTATAGACCATTTCAATTTCCAAAAATAATATTATCACAACTGTTTCGTCACATCTAGGAGGTAATCCATGCTCTAAGAGTAACATAAACACCATAACAACAAAAAAACAACAGTAGCACCAGGGGGGATTTTTATACCTGAGGAATGTTGTTAAATCGCAAGACATGATCAGAAAGTGTTGAGCCAGGAAACACATCTCCTCCAATTGCAATACCTAACAGAATCACAACGAATATGAGAATTTACAATTTTGACGCAAGAAAAGCAACCAGACTATATTAGACAAAGGGTAAAGCAGCTAAATGTCCAACCTTCATAAATCCCATCCGTGACACGAGCAATAGTGTTGTATAATTCGTTAGACATACCACCCTGTGGTTCCAGACATAAAATTTAGAAGCTGCTCTGAATCCCATGAAGTATGATTGCATGGTAGACAATGAGGTGTTTCAAGTGTTTCATACTGCCTTATATATTAAATTGGTTGGTTGTATGAAAAACAAGACACGCCTTTGTACTAAAGTTGGAAAGTATAAGATAACAGACAGTAGAAGTGCAAGCAATGATTACGTACAGATTTCGAGACAAAACCAACAGATCCAGGCCTGTATAGCTTGCAGTGTATTATATTGTCAATTGTCCCAGCAGTATCACCAATCTTAAATGCACCAGCTTGAATACCTCCAACAGTAGCTGGGCCAATGACAACCTAACCACATTGACGTTTGCAATCAATACATTTTTCACAATGCTCATGAGAAAAAGGCAGAATTAATAAGTAAAATAGAGTTCAAATATTAACTCCAGAAGGCATCAAACTATATTACCTTGTTGTTTGCTTTTGCATAAGCAATCAACTGCTTGGTGTCTGCCTCAGGGACACCTTCAGCTATGATGGCCACAACTTTGATAGTCGGCTGCTTGAGAGCAGCCATAGATGAAGCAGCAGCACTGCAAGGTTAAAAGTTCAGTAATCAGGCAAGAAGCAAGGAATACACGTGCATGAATTGGCATAGACTAGACAAACCTTCTGAATGATGCAAAGTTAATGAAAACATCAGCCGTTGGATGGGCAGCACATGCAGCTTCAATACTGTAACATAGGAGAAAATCAACTTTGTCTTAGGATTTGATGATGAACACCGGGAAACAAAAAGGTGAGCAAGAATGTATACATCATAAAGGTTCGTAAATTATTCGCATAGTTGGAATAACAATTTTTTTTGTCACATGCAAATATTTGATACTTTATATATTTATAAAGTCATCGTCTAAACAAGTAAGTAGTGTCTAGTTAGTCACTTTCAAGTATGTAGAACCCATTTTCATAAAAAAGATAACCACGTGAAAGTAGGTAAGATTTCCCTTCAGTTATCCTCCTAACTGTCCCATCAAGAGGATGATGTCCAAAATAATTACATACACTTCTATTTTATATGATGATTTTGAATGCTCATAACAAAATTTAGAGGCAATATTCATGAATACTGAAAAGATGCGAATAGCAATTTCATATTTTCAGAAATGTATCAGATGATCATTCCAGCAAGGCCTTGTTCATGCAAAAATGATGGTGGAAAACAGAAAAACTACATAAAATGATGTAAAACATACGCAGAATGGACTGGAATAGCTATTTCCTCTTGACCAAAAAACAGTTTCTGGAATCCCTCAGAACCAGGATTTATAATTCCGGCAACAGAAGGTGTTTCCCTTCCTGGATTAGCAAGAATAAGAAGAAAACATTTATTAATATAAGAACCTAAAATGTAATCTTATGAGCATGTGATATCCTGTAAGAGATCACCGCAATATAATAGATTATTTAACTGCTCACCACAAAGGAAATCAAAATCAAGCATCCGTTGAATTGGCAATTGCTTGTAATTATAGAACAGTGCTTGAGTGGTTTTGGAGAAAAGCTGTCCCGTCGCCATGATGCAACCAAAACACCTCCTGCATGTAACACTACAACATCAGAATACACACTAAAGATACAATTTAAATTGTTATTAAATATGCAGAACAGAATGTTTAAGATGATCATTCGTGGCCCAATAACAAGAGGCAAAAGCACACAGCTGAACACTATCCTTCTCTGTACCCTTCTAGCTAACTCTTTAAAAAGGAAATGATTTTACGTATTTAGTTCCTCCTATCTTATCATGTCGCACAATCTCTATTTGATTAGCAGTGAAGAGTTTGAGCATCGACATGGTCGTTTCTGAACAGATCAAGGTAAACTACTTTGCAAAAAGATTATAATGACTAAATATCATATGAAGTGACATATTTTCGGGCATAATAGATTCAACTAAGCACTAGCAAGAATCACACTCCAGAAAAATGTCGATCAAGCAAGATCTGAAAAAGATTCCAAGATCGCAACTGCTTTTCTACAGTAAAAATAGCTGCCAACAATAGAAACAGAGACTTTCGAGCAGATCATGGATTAACAAACAACATGAGCCTTTTTTCTAGGGGTCCAATCGTCATATTCCCATCCATTCTTTAAGAATAATATATGCATTTCAAATACTTTCCAATCAAGAAACAACAGAACATTCTCATGCTCAACTCCAATCATCATTCAAATCCACATGATCCTTGACTTTCAATAACATAAACAGCGCTATGAAGTTAACAAATTAATACAATCCCCACGTGATACACTGCATTTACCAAAAACAGATCTTGATAGAGACCACAAAATGCACGCACTATAACTCAACAACTAGTGCTCTACCGCAGCTTAAATAACTCCGCAAGAATAAAAAAACCCAGTTTATCCAAAACCAACATTTAAATCCTCACCACAAATAGAAATCAACGCAGATTTCCCCGAAAACGTCAACAGAAAACAATAATAATATCAAACAGAGATCCGATCCTTCAAAAATCCTCCCCCC
>AYJT01066690.1:0-13460 GCA_001278415.1 Ocimum tenuiflorum
TTTTTTTTTTTTAACTAAAAAGACATTTTCTTTGTTTAGTTCTGACGTCGAGAAAATTTTACTTCAACAAAAATATGTTTTCTAGGATATACAATTAATTCCAACCATTCAATTAGTAAAAATCAACGATTCGAGCAATTTTTACTGTTTACAAATTCTTTAGTTCCGATTTGATACATCCTCATAAAAGATATCTACTATTATTTGGCCAAACCAAACACTAAAAAGTAAGGGTATTTCTCATTGTAAAAAATAATAAGATACCAATATATCCTCATATTTTATTAATTCTTTAACATGCGAAATTATAATCGCATCCATATTTAGAAAAATCTAGTCCAATAATTTTTTTCAAAAAAAAAAATAAAAAGGAAGAATGATGATTGAATATAGAACACACGAGCAAAGGCGTATGTGCGAAGAGAAGTTGGTCAAAAAACAAACTCATCATTGCCAAGAAAAAAAGAATTATTTATTTCCCTTTTATTGGCTTTCAATTATGCAAGAAAAAAGTAGGGCTGAAAAACTCCCCCACGATATTCATTCACCATCAATCTTCACTTTCCCCACCCATATTGAAAGGGGCTTCAACCTTTAGTTATATATTAAAAAAAATCAATATATTTATTGAAAATTATCATTATATCAAAATATAGATTTAATAAAATATAAAACTCGATCAATATTAGAAATATGATCGTGTTAAAAAATGTGATTTAGGAGAAATGGCCTTGTCTCAAGGGAAAATGGTCAAAGAATAATGTGGGTTAATCATGGTTAATTTGTCTTTGGTCATCCACTCTAAACGATGAGGTGATAATTGATTTTCCCCACAAGGAACCCTAGGTGAAGAGTTACCTTTTCACACAACAAAGAGAACATGTGTTTGCTTCACCACATATGTAATGATGTTTCTTGTTTTTGTTTGTCAAATTTTAAAGCAACCCTAGCTCTTCTTATTGATTTGATCGATTAATTATCCCTATTGTTTGTATAAAATTATCATACCAATTTTAATCGATTCTCCATAACAAACTATAGACCGAGGTTGTGTCAGTATTCGCACAATCAATATCAAAAGTAACAAATTTCCCAGTGGCAAATCAATATATTTGGATCCGTGGTCGAACTTGACAATAACAGACTTCAACCTCTGATCTCGGCTTAAGGCCCCTGCTTAGGTCACAGGCTCCCGCAACCGAACCTGGAAAAAAAAAATCCATCAACCATCTCGGGTTGCAGCAGTAAGTACCTTTCTCATGATTTATAGGTCAAATGTTCGAATCTGTGTGGAGACATCTGTGCGGGTTTATTTAATATTGTACGTAAGTTTCAAAACAAATTTCGGGGCAGTGCTCGTGTTAAAAATCTTTTAAGTACTGAATCTGAATGAAATCAAAATTTTATTACAGCGGATCAAGATCTTTGGTTGAGTTTAAAAGCATTATTGTTGAACTCACATTGTTTAGATGCTGAGTTTTGGCAAAAGCAAACAAATTTGAATCACAGATATTCATCGATCCTAAGTTTTTCACTCATTTTTTTTAAATTTAAGTAGAATTTAAAGTAAACACATACGTATGTCCCCACACTGACTTGAATCTGTGACCTTTAAGATCATGGAAAAGTTGCTTACTACTGCACCACATCACTCTTTTTTAACATGTAAAGATATGATAAATTCTATGGACTCTCAATTATTCATACAACTTGAATTGATAATTATGAGGTATATCTACATTTGCACCATTATTGTAAGTATGTGCACATTATTATATACATATATATAAATATAATGTATGGCATGAATAAGTGATCAAGTATAGACATAATGCAATATTTGTAGGGTTGTTGTCTGTTTATTTGGCAACAGGAAATAGCATCCCAGGTTGATTAAAAAGTTAGAAAGGCATGCATGTGAATATGTGATGATGGTAATCATGATTGTAATAATAATGATTACTATATAGTTGTAATAGTCATGATAATTGAAATTAAAAAAGCATGACAATTTCCTAATCATTTTGTCCCACAAGGGAACGAAGAAGGATACTTCTATTTCATCAGAAGCTGTCTTTTCTGTAATTATAGAGTTTTCTTTTTTATTTTTATTATTCCTTTTATTTTTTTACTTTTATTCGAGGACTAGGTTTTATCAATTAGTGAATGATGATCAAATATTACTATAAAGACTCGATCATAATATATGTTAAACATTCTTCTTAAATCTAGTTTGCTCGTAATAGAGAAGTTTCTTTTCTTTATTTTCTTATGCATTTGTTCTTGTAGTTATCTTGGTGTGCTAGTAAGCATGATTAGTAGAATTAAATGAGCTTAGCTATAATTAATTTAGTGAGATTATGTGATATGCCAGCTTCTTTAAACACTAGAAGTAGAACTTATATACTGAATACGCTACTTTTATTCGATAAAAAAAAAACGCAGAAAATACTACACAAAAGGGACTGAACCCCGATCCGAAATTTTATAAGACTGTTTTAGGAATTTGTGAAATTAATAATTGATGTTGTGATAGTTTTTAAAACATAAGTAACAGTTCCTCTTATACAATAAGTAATTAAATGTTATATACTATGATTTTACTATATGCCTAAAAAATTATCATTCTATTTGAATTAAGTTACTAAATTACGTTCCAATTCACAATTTTTTATTTTCCTATATTCAGCAAGAAAAAACTATTTAATAACTTGAAATTACAAGGGTGAACTGGAGCATGAGAGAAGAACAAATAGGATCAATTCCATTCCACTCAATCATTATTTTTTTATAATAATAATCTCTTGTGTGATGTATGTTCATCACATGTATGATTGTATATATATATATTTTTTAATAATCTTTGTCTGTATTATTAAATCAGAATTTATATAGTATTTGGTATTATTTATAAGAACCCACGCCTGACAGCAACTGTAAAATCAAATCTTTGAAATCTGACAAAAGTAAGAGGGTCATCATTATAGATTTTGACTAAAGCATTCTTCAATTAGCAGTCCCTACTCATCTATTACAAGATGTGTATGTATATATTTGTAAGAGTATATATAGGGTCTAAATAAAATATTATTATATTTCTAGTAATTTTTTTTTCTTTTTTAACAGAGAATCTTGCTAATAAGTCAGCACAAGGCTGAGTTTGTGAGCCTTATTTATTTATTTATATATTTAAAGTGAAACCAGAAAATCTTTTGAAATCCCTAAGTAAATACTACGAATTAAATTGTGATTTGATGTGAGCCTGCTTTTGTTGTTTGGCTATGGAGGCACAAACCCTGATACCAAGAAATCATCTCATTATGATTAGGATCTTTTTAAGTAAATGCTCTTTGGAATTTCAAGAAACACCACCTACCTATATTATTTTAAATTAAATTGGTATTTATGCATTTTAGTTAGCCTACATTTTGTATTTATACTAGTTTATTGTGTCTTTTGAAAAAAAAAATGAAAATGAATAAATAATTAGTTTATATGTTTTATAATGAAGTTAATTAGTTTATATGTTTTATAATGAAGTTATGATATTGAGTCGTTAACATAAGATTTAGATGATATATACTTTCTATATTACTTTAAACTATGCAAATCACACATGGACGAATCACATTAGATTAATTATATACAGCAAGTTTTGGGAAAGTGCTGGTGGGATTCGAACTCGAAATTTAAAAAGAATCCACATACAACATTTTTTTGACTTTTTTTGATTTTGTAGTATGGAGTGGTATGCTTGTTTTGTTACGAGAAGTCATATTGTTATACGAGACTTGTTCAGTAAAACTTCCTGTTCTATTTAGGTTTTCCTTACATAACATTGTGATATAAACTTGGACAAAATTTACGATAAAGTCATGATTGGCATGTTGCTTTAATGAACAATATAAATTTTTTTGTACAATTAAATCACAACATTCTCCACAAATGCAAATGATTTCACATTGTTTATTTGATAATTCTCCATTGATGTATAAAGCACCTCATCATAATTATTATATCAGCAATATTTATAGTTAAATTTATAAGAGGAAAAACAGGGAAAAAACATTGATGACAGAAGGGATTGATGCAGTAAAAGAAAAGGACAAGACGATGGAGGCTAAACGACCTTTCAATCACTTGGCAATTATTATTCCCAAATATTTGATGGTGCATCACCTTATTTATGACAATATCCATTCTTTTTCTGCAAATTCAAGTACTATTTCATCTACATTTATAAATACATACGGGTACAAATTAAATGTGATTTTGCTGTGTATAAACGATGAAAATATCCAAGTATATAAAACTGGTTGTGCTATATATGAATGACGTATGTAAGTATCTATTAGACACATATTTTTACTTAAAAATTTTAGCAAGTAAATTAATTTCGACCTCGAAATATATTGCGTGATTTGATTTTAAAGACCTTTAAGCACCATCTCCTCGCCGAGGTTTAATTATTCGATTTCATATTCACTGTCCGATAACTACTTTTGAATTAGATATAATTCATCATTTTCGATTTCATATCGTACACGATTTATGTACGATAGGACACGTGTGCATGAGATGTGTTATATCCTCGAAGCAATAGTGGAAGTACCCATAGTTTAGAAAAGTTGAGTTATAAACATCAGTTCATCATATTAGTAAATGATCTTGTCCTATAGTTGCCAAAATATTATTTGGGATGAAGAAAATTGAGCATTTATCATCAAAACATAATTATATGTGTAATTTAACATCGATATACAATTTTAAAAAATGTTAATTGAGCCGGGTATTGCAATGTGTCTCAAATCAATTTCAAAATGAAAGTATTTGTTGAGTCGAATATTATAACGATTCACACCAATTATTTAGCTTGTGCGTTCATAATCGTATAAGCGGGCATAATAATTTTTTTTAACAACTTGAATTAATCATGTTAAGTAAATAAGATTCAATTTCGCATGTCCAGTCGCCCTATTTCCCGCAAATAGTAATGGATATTTTAATTTATCGTTCTTTGAAATTTTCTATGGATTAGGGTTTGATTTTGCAATGATCAATGTTGAACAATTATTTACAAGGTTTGTAACGCCTCCAATCAAATCATTTGATACTAAAACTTTATTTTCTTTTTCTAGAAGTTAATGCTTTTAGAGAACAGTTTTCAATTTATTGCATGTTTTTAGAAATTATCGCTATATATTACACTCTCAACGCAGCACTAAAGGTTTCCAAAAAAGAAGTTTTGGGTGAACATCCTATCTAAATTTGCCTCTTCAAAATATTGCAATATTAAATGGCAAAAGGTTACGCTAGACCGTCTAAAAAATTAAAGCAGATCCAAAAGAATTCACTTTTATCAGTTTAAATCCGTATTTATTCTGGATCATAAACCCAAATTCGTGGTTTGAGATCTTCTACTCCCTAATAGTGTTCCACTCTCTATTCCACTTTAAAAATTTTATAATTCTTATTAATTTTTTTATAAAATAGTAACTTATTATAATTTAGGATAATTTTAGAAGTTCAACAAAATTTTTACTCCACCAAATTAAGGTATATAATAATTTTAACATTTAATCTTTAGTTAATATTCATTATTAAAGTTGATTAATTCATAATTATATTTTGAGAATTTTTAAAATTCAGATTTTTGTTTCTAAATACTAATTAGAGTGTATTATATCATGATTAATTTCTATTTTTATAGTATCTCTTATAAAAGTTAATATATTTAATTATGGAATAGAAAGTTGAATACGATTAAGGAATAGATGATCCGAAGTGCAAACTCGTATCTCCTTAATTTTAAACTGAAAATCCGCCTAAATTATGTAGACGGTATAAACAGAGGCATCCTTGTAATAAAAAAATTATTTTACTAATATCGTTTTACGAAGAATTTAGAGAGAACGATCGGTGGCGCGGAAATCATACGCTTGGGGGACGGTGCCACCATCCTCCATCTCACGCGACTCTCACGTGACCGTTATTATTTATTATTAATTTCTTTATTTGAATTCCTCACACCTCTCACATCAAATTTATTGAGTCCCTCAACAATCTCATGACAAGAAATAATATTCCATCTCACCTAAAAGAATATAATAAATTACATGGAAATCTCCATCTTACTAAGGAGAATTTTACCATTATCAAAAGCATACAACACGTATAAAATTCATGTTTGAGGGTAAAAAGTATTCTACGGAAAATAATAAAACGTTATATATATATATATACTAAAAATAATACATAATTCAACTAGTGAGTTCAAACGTATTTATTATTAACTCATAATTAAAAAAAATCATGATATTATATGATTTATTAATACAAATAATTGGAGTCTAAATAGCTCTACTTTATCGTATTTTCTCTTACTTACCCTCCCAAGCAAAATAGATGAAAAAAGCGACATTTCATATATGGGGTCGTCATCAATTAAATTGTTAAATTTCTTAATCATAGACTTAACCTATAGTTGTGATATATCACATAATTTAAGGCCTAAAGAATTACTTTTCTTTTTCTAATGGCGGCCTAATTTGTACTGCATATATAAAAAATTCAAATTTAATTTAATTGATGAAGTAAATAGCGAAGGCAATAAAAATGTCAATTATCAAGTCATAATGTGAATTAGAATTTTCAATATTATGTGGATGACCAAAATTTAAGATTAATAATTAACTACTGTTGATAAATTAATAGCTCAAGAGAAAACTAACGAAGAAACGGGATGTTCGTATTTTGAGCAATCTCACGTAAGACGATACTATTTTCAATTCTAATCTACATTTTCTTTTCTTTTTACCATTTCTAATATTTTTAATTAAAGTAAATTGTAATTTAAACCTATAATCGTTTAAGAAGAATATTTAAATAAGACTGTCTTGTTCAAATACATTCGATATTAATTCATATAATTTTTGAAAAAAAAAATATCTAGCCTTCTGAATTTTTGGGAATTGTAATAAAATGTTGGTTTCCTAGGTTGGCCTGCTGCACGGAATTAAAAACAACAAAAAAACTAACAAAAGAAACTCCATAAATACATAATAGTACTTTACTTTAGAAAAAGAAAAAAAATTTGTCCTTCGTCTAAGGCTAATGAGAGCATTGACTTGTACAAACATCGTTATTTTCTCAAATTTTCCTTCGAAATAATTTACCCTAATCCTTGAAACATAGACCAAAAAATCACATCAAGTAGTAGCATAATTTCCATTCTTTTCTTCCAAAACAAAAAAGACAAAAGAGGAAGTAATAGCTTAGTAAGAGGACTTTTTATAATATTAGTTATTTTTGAACGGAAATAAATGTCACAAATTTTATTTTATTACGATAAGAAAAAAGAATGATTATTCAATGAATCAAAGTCGTGAGAGGTGATGGATAAACTTGACCAAACGACTTTTGTAGGTAGAATTCTTGAATCCTTATGATTGACAAAACTGGTCGTTTTAGTACATATGCAACGGATGCCACGCCCTCTTTCAACCTTCCCTTTCACACAATACACACAAACAATTTTATGGGATGATTAGTCTTTAGTTCACATAATAACCAATATAGCCCTAATGAATAAAGTCCTCAATGGCAAGACGGAGAAATTCGAAATTTTTCGATGAATCCATATTGTATGTGAGAGATGCAGTACTACTTACGCACACATCATGAATTTTTTCGATCAGCATACGATATTTTGAATCATCTAGGCTCCTCGTTCTTCTAACAATAAAATTATTATCTCGATTGAATAAATGTGGGCTTGGTGAATTTCGCGATATTGAAATTTATCTTCTGTTTCTGCTACCAAATTTATTTAATATTTCTATGCAATAAAAATCTTTTTGGTGTGTTCTTAATTAATTTCATAATTACTAAATAGATTTATAATTATTTTAGTTATTTACTTTTTAAGTTTTAGTTAATAATATAGTAATTTATTTCGGAAAATATGTTTCTAGTTTTTCAATTCTTTATTGGTAATAATATTGATATGGGTTGATATCTCACAACTAATAAATTCGGTGATCTAAAGAAATGAATATCAAATAAGAATAAGTTCAATTTTCAAATTTCTTATCAATATAAAAACCAAGCCACTATATCAATATATTTATAGTTGCATGGGCGGTTTAGTTCAAAGAGATCATTTAAATAAAGAATGCAAATGCGTTGCCCGACAAATTTAATAAATTATTATGAGTTAAAAGAGGGGAAAAAAAAACTGTAAAATGTTGTTGAATAGTATATTGAAATTAAATATTCATTGTTGGGATGTTAGCTTATGATAGTTATGATTAAAGCCTGCATGATTTCAATAATTGCAATGATCCCAAAAGCATGACATAACTGACCCGGTCATCTCCTCTAGATAGATGATGATATGATGTGTGTAACTTTTTATTGCCATATCCCTCTTCAAACAAAATACACCCACGCCTGTGGGACCCGGAATTGTTACCGTGTGCACATAATATCGATCGTAGATATCGAATACTCGTTCGGATAATATGTTTAATGTGAAATTTATTCGATGATAGATTCAGTAAAAGAAAGCTATGTGGTCTGAACAGGGTTTAATGTTTAATTTCGGAGGTCGTTATCTATTCATTATTTCCAAATACATTCAATTGTTATCAGTTGCACATCTTTCTCTAATTAACCGACAACTTAACGAGCCATTTCTTCTTATTAATGACTGTAATATCTCACAAAAATTCCAACTCCAGCTGCTAAAATAAGATAATTTTTTTTAAAGGAGGATGAACTATACATGAATTATCATTTCATTAATAACCCGTGAGTGCTTTAAAATACTATTTATTGAATTGCATTTGCAGTGTTTGAATCTTTTCAATTTCCACCTATAAGATTATGTTTATTATTGAACATAATCTTGCAATTTTAAGTATAAAGATTAGAAGAAAAATCAAATGTGGGCTAATTTACTCATCTTTTTATCATCCCAATCAATGTAGACAAATAAAGTAATTGTTGGAGGGCCTTAAATAGAGTGGTTGCCTTTATTGGATACGATTTTATAATTTGAGAGGGGCCTTCCAAGGGCAAAATTGTCTTTACATTGCACCTCCATGCGTTGAGGGATGTATTATATTATATATGTTCATTCTTTTGGATGGAAATACATTTTCATAATATTTAGGTGGTTTATTTTTAAATTTGTATGCTAGAAAAATAATAATATAAGCTCTTTTAAATTGGTCTAATTCGTGGAGTGAAATCACTTATTATCGATAACGAGATAATGTACCAACCATATAAACAACAAAATAAATATTATATTATAAAATCGTACTTCATTTTTCAGTCACAAATACGAATAAAATACATGAGTAAAATTTTATGTTTACCAATGACAAGCAAAAATATTGCAAATCTTACATATATAAAATTAATAGCTTTCTAAAGTCATTGTTTTGTACTTGTTGATAAAGATCAAAACAAAATTTTGTGGTAGAAATGCTATAAGTCCAAAAATGAATTAAATATTGTACATCCGTTGCTTAATGTTGGATATTCTAACGATCCATTTTATTTTACAAAAAAGGTAAAATAAAATAAATTAATCTACATCGGAATAATAAAATGTACTGAGCTTGTCTGTTTATTTAAAAACATATGGTTGGGGGTTAGTTATGGTCAAATTTCATGTTAACCCGACCAAACTTTGTAACACTTTCCAAAAGTGTGTGCTTTTGTTTATGCCTTGTTTCTTTCTATTTTTATTCTATTATTGTTACTATTATTATTATTATTATCTTTTTTTTTTCTTTTTGCTTAGATCGAAGTTCGATTTTGAGGGGAAAAAAATGGGAAAATAGGAAAATATTTAACCCTTTACGCTCCTTATATTGATTGATGGTGGACCAATTTTATGAATAATCATTGGGTCTTTTGCTTTTAATTTTTTCCGAAATATTCTTTTATTTCTATATATTATCTACGTAGAGCCCTATATATAATAACGCCAATATAATGTTTTTGTTTGTTTGCTATACGATAATAATTGATAAGGCTATGTTTTCCGAAATTAAAAAATATTAACTCGGGTTTATATAAATAGCCACTCAGTGCCATTTTCAACTTATTCACAAAAATATTTCTTGTTTAAGTCAACCGTTTTTAGGTTGGGAAATTTTAGAACATATTTACTCATTTAATTTGTTGTTGAAATAAAAATGTAAAATATAAAATTGAAAATATATTTTATGGTCAAGTGTAACTATCCATATATTAATTTCCACGTGGGTTTGAAATTTTGTTCAATTTTCACAATGTTTGTATATTATTATTTCTTCATAATGAATATATTCAATAATGTGCAATCAAAACGTCAACCAGATATATAGTTTTGACTATTCTTTTCTTTTTCAAATTTGAATTCTCATTAAACTTTTCAATTCACCATCGATCACCCAAGAGGCTTGAATAAATATTTTTATTTTTCATTAAATGGCAAAAATTATATGGCAAAATTTTCATTAATTAATCAAGGAACATTCTCAGATTTAATCATAAGTTCTTGTTCAGCGTATGTGAAATTCTTCTTGGAATAAATTCAATGACTTACGTAGATGTGTTCTCTTTTTTTTTTTGTTTCTGGTCAGATTAAGACAGCAAGCAATTTTTGCAGGCAACCATCGATCTGATTCAGAGTCAAATCTTTTCAATTCCAGTCAATTAAATTCTCTTCGAGTTAGATGCCCTAAAAATGAAAATATATATAGTTGTAATCAAATGATAAAGTCATTCAGTGTGATAAATAATAATGAATATTATTCATAGATTTGGCTTGATCAACAGCTAGCATTAATCCCGTATTTTTACCATTCATTATGCAGTCTGCCACTTATGTGTTATTCAGAAATTCAATTTGCTATTATGCAGTAATAACATATAATATCATGCAGTTAATTCAAGATATATTACGTATAATTTACATATTTTAATATTCTTCATAATATATTTTGAATTAACTGCATAATATTATATGTTATTACTGTATATAGTAAATTGAATTTTTGCATAACACATAAGTGGCAGACTGCATAACAAAGGATAAAAACACGGGACTAATGCTATCTGTTGATCAAACCAGATCTATAGATGAAATTTTTTAATATTTATCACAAAAAATACACTAAACCCCTAAATACGACCCTATATATATAAATATTAAAGTTTGATTAGTTATATTTCAATAATGTAACTCTTAATAGTTAATATGATCACAAATCTTCGGTCAATCTTATTAGTCGTTGGCTGCTGCAGTGTCATCTAGCACGTCATGCATTATTTGCTTTATTTTTCTCGTTTTATTTGGTTTTTGATTTTTTTAAATTAATCCTTAAATGAACAAATCAAATTTAGGCTTTTTTTATTTATTTCTTGGTAAGAGAACACGGGTAAATTACAATGTCATTTGTCACGAAACGGGTAATACATTAAAATTCACATTTTCTTCACATAAAATGTTTATAAATTATAGTTGCAACACTTTTATTGCAAAGTAATCATGGTTTACATTTATTAACAGGATATATTTGTATGTATTAATACATGGGCCATAGCATTTAATTAGTATTTCGGTTGTATATAAATGGCTTGCAGTGAGTAATCACATCTTGAAAATGACCCTTATATTTGTTGAATATTAAGTCTTGTAAGGATATTTAAGAAAGATACACTAAATTTATCGGTTGAGATCCACCGTTTGTATAATGGTGTTACATATAATATTATACTATTTGAATTACTGACAAGTAGATTAATTAATGAAAATCAATCATAAAATTTTTCTTTATTAAGGATACAACTGATGTTCGTGAATTAGTACACACGCCAATAATCAAGATAGTGTAATACAATTTGCAACAGTATTATATGATCATAAATCTCTATTATAAATCTATACGTAGGATTGTGTTTGTTTACACTAATTCAAACAATCTTAGCTCATCTCTAGTTAGTAGTAGATAAAATTATACAATGCATTTTCTGTCTTGACAGTATATCCAATGTAGTTATTCTTGACAAATTGAGTAATTAAGTTACACATTAATTTCAAGTTATAAATAATTATTATGCTATCGAGTAATATTATTTTCCTCTATCTTAACCACTCGTTATAAACTGTAAAAAAAATAGCTAATTTGTTGCAATTAGAGTTGAAAGCCAAATGATAGAAAAATAAATAAAGCTACGAAGATGATTAATGAAGTTCATCATCAACTAATTAATTTTTCGAGTTGATTAATTAATTAAATTAAGTGTCATAACATTATTAACTATCTCTTAAATGCTAAATAGCCTATTTTCTCGCTCTATTTTCCAATATATCAAAGTGAACTTTTAATTATTGTACGCACAATTATTTATCATCAATTAGTTATCACTTTAAATTTATATTCTGCCAGCCCTCTAATGCCCTAGATTTGCCAAACCTACAAACTATTTGTCTACTTGTTTTTACAATCCTTTCGTTCAAAATAGATTAATTATAAAATTTGCTAATTAAACTCGCAGTAATTAAAATAATAATACCAAAACGCGCACTCGGTATATTTTATCAAAACCTTTACACCTACCAATGAAAAAAAAATATGTCATAAACTTTACAACTTGCCGAATGTTTGTCCCCAAAAAAAATATATACACACACGCATTCATATCAAATTAAAACTTTTTTTTATTTACACATATGTAAAAATAATAATAATAATGATTGCACTTGTTGGACAAAATCAATCCACTGTCTCTCTCTCTCTCTAAACACACACACAGTCTTTGAACCGTATATTTAGATGGATTCACGTGCGCTTTGTCAACCCTAATATATATATATATATATACACATATTTTTCATTTCGGATCCCCTATTACACATTGTGTTACATTTGTTTAGATTATTGACAAGTATATTAATCGAGAGATATGAATTATGGTAGAATCTTTCTTCGTTAGGGACGTGATTTATCTCAATTGTTTCGTACACTTGTCAATAATTCAAATAATGTAACAATTCAAATAATGTAACACCATCCTGTAATCGGAGAACCGTATAGAATATTTTTCCCTTTTTATTTTTAAAAAATATGTTTTATTTTTTCCTTTTTGATTGCATAAGCCAAATCATATTAAAAGCCCTTTCAAATTGGTAGCTTTTAAATTGCTCACCCTCTTTCAGTTTCCAGCCACTCTTCTTCTCAAAGAATCTCTCTCTTTCTCTCTGTAAATTATTTCGATGGAATTAGCTTTGAGCTTGGGAGAAACTCCAAAACCCTTTTCATTTCTGGAAAAATCCCAGAAAATTATGGGCAAGGATTTAGGGTTCTGCATGGCCGCCGGAAAACCGAGCTCCGACGCAGAAAAGACCGTTAAAACCGACGAAACGGGCTTCTTCGCCGCCTCGAGAAGATCGTCTTCCT
>AYJT01066696.1:0-14070 GCA_001278415.1 Ocimum tenuiflorum
GAATTAGTTATGATGTAACAAACTCTCTCTTACCTAGTGATGTTAGCTTAGCTTAGGATTCCGTGTATATATACTGATGAAAGCTCATCATTTGACTTCTGAAGTTATAATGAAGAAAATATTCTCTCCACTTTATTTTCTGATTTCTTCTGTTAGTTTTAACAAAGAGAAGAGATGAAAGGTAGACATGGTCCCACTGGGCGTGCCAAAATTTGTAAACAAAAATTTTAGTATTTATTTATTTATTTACGATTTGGATAAAAATACAGCTTTGTAGATTCTATCTCTAGATCTCCTTTGATTCTTTTCTTCTGGCTGGATTTTTGAATGTTCTTCGAATCTTAAGGAATTTAGCTCCTTCAATCTAATTGAACTTGAATTTGAGGCTTTGTAGCCCTGATCCGGATGGTCTGCACCTTGTTTCTGGATCGAACATTGAATTTGATTTGAGTTTGATAAAGACGTTGATATCGTTCTTGAATGGTTTGGAACTTCGATCTTGATCTTCAAGGATTTGTGGATTTGATAACGTTCGCCGGGACTGTGAAGCTTTAATTCCGGATTGAGCGTTGGACTTAGCTTGAATTGATGAAGAATTTATTGTCGTTCTTGGTGAATTTGAACTTTGATATTTGTCTTTAATGATTTGAGGATTTGAAAACGTTTGCCGGGGGCAGAGGAGCATTGAGAACATCAGATTTGAGTTGAATTTGGTGAAGAACGCGTCGCCTTTCATGAAGAACAACTTGAATCTCCACTTGAATGCCTCGAATGCGCCTTGAAGATGTAGAAAGAATGTGTGTGGGCCTCCTCCTTCAATGTGTGTTTCAATTTTGTTCTCTACACCTCTATTTATAGGAGTCCATAGAGAATTGTAGGTCGATTTGGGCTTATTCGTTACTTGATTTATTTGATGGAATTGTAACATGTCGACTTGTGATTGCGTCCCTCATTTTGGGATAAGTTTGACAGATTTAATCACATGTTAAATATATCAAATATCAATTATTTATTTATTTATTTATTTTAGGAGATGAGATTTAATTGTATCCCAAATATAAATATGTTGATATTTAAATATCTAAATTCACAAGATATGATTTGGACCTATCCGTAAAAATTCCGATATCTACAAGAATATCTCATTTATGATTCATGGTACTGATGTGTGGGTATATGAAAGGAAGAAAATCTACAAGAATATCCACAAGAATATCCGTAAAAATTAGATTAATTTTGATAGTAATAACTTTGAACTGCATTCATTTTTTTTTTTGGAGGGATGCTCTTCTACCTTTACTACTCTTGAATAATTAAAGAGTATAAAAATATGAGAACGTGAGATATTTTTTTCTTAAAAAATATATAAAATAAAAATTTTAATTAATCGAAGGAGTGTGATAAATATAAATATTTTTCCCTTTCAAAAATCTCAAAATATACACCTATACTACCTAACTACCTAATTATGTAGCATAGAAGTAGAAGAGCATCCCCTAAAAAAGATATTTAAAGGCAAATAAAGTTGGAGATATGTATAATGTGCAGGTGTTTTTTTCCCGGGGGAGGGGGTATCAAACTCTTAAAAAGAACTATTTAAAGGCAAATCAAGTTGAAAGTATAAATAATGTGCAGGTGTTGGGGGAGCCGGTAGTTGGGAAGGGGTATATTAAACTTATTTTAAATTTTTAATAAAAGATATTTAATTATTATTTTAAAAATATTTAATTTGTTCGCAGTGTCATAAATAATAATTAAACTTAGTCCACATCATGTGCCACATGGATTTAACGGGTGAGTGGGCACTTTTTTAATTCCGTCAACACGATAGTATAGATTTTTATGATAGAATGAAGTGTGAGATATTTTTTCTTAACAGAAATAATATGGGATGACAAATATTTGTGTTAGATCACTTAAACAATTCAAACGAATCTAAACAATTCACTCATGATCCATACCAAAATAAATATAGTAAAATTGAAAATAGGTTAATCCCTCTAAATTATTTAGATGATATAATAAATAAGAAATATTTCTAAATTCTGAAAGAGTGTTGTATTTTGTCATTTCAAAATGTATGCAGGCAATCTTTAAATTGCTCGTTCAATCTTTGGAATTAATTTTTAATTCCAAAGGATGTGGGATTGACATCGAAACTTCCCCAATAATCGAAATATTTTCTTTTCAATGTGTTGCGGTGCCACGTGCTCTAATCTACTTTACTCGACTTGTTTAACATTTTGCTTTCAATATTTGAATTCCGGCCGTAATTCACCAATTGACTTCTAGGGCCTTCAAGCAAGAATCTAAAAGGCAAATATACCTAATATACAACATTTATCATACAAATTATTATCATAATCGATTTAGTAGAACCAAAATTAAATAATGGATAGTCACTGCAAAAAATAAAATAAAATAAAATAAAATACGTGAAAAGTTAACAAAAGAAATTTGTCGACACTGAACAACATTCGAGTGTTGTGGTTTCACAATATTAAAACTTAAAAAAAATCTAAATACGAATTATACCAAAAACTTATAATAAGATATTTCTTTTTGTGAACGGATTTACCTATACTAGAACACAATAGTGGTATGTTGTAATTTTCAAAATGTTATATTACTAACACAAAAATTCTTATTCTTGATATGCATCAAATTTGCTAAACATTTCATCTTCCTTTGTGTTGTGCAACTAATAATAATACGAGTCCATATTGTAAATTATATAAATTTATGTACTTTGTAAGACTTTCAATGCTGTAAAAATAAATAAAAATAAAGACCGAAATATGTAATATTATTGCAGGATTCCAACGAAATGAAAGTGTTCGCAAAAGGGTTGAGGTTCATTTTACTTGGAGAACTCTATATGTTTTATTGGTGATTACCAACAATTTGCGTCTGCATAATTCTATGTAGTACCGATATTAATTTAAATTTTATAAATAAATACATATTTTCCCATCAATATGTCTATATATACACTAGTTATTCAGGATTGAAAATATAATAAGATAATTTCAGGTAGCGTGACAATCGCACGTTGCACCAACTGAATCCCAATATAAAGTAAAACTCATTTCCTAACATTCTTCAAATAACAAGTAAATTAGTAATAGAATTTGTGGATCCCCATCACTTACGAAAGGATTCCTACCTTCTGCTACATCTACGCCCACCTCGGACACAACTACAAGTGTTGTGAGACTTACTAACCTTTGATGACTAAATGCGCGCCCCTCCTCATTTAAGATGAATCCACATCCAATCCATTATCCATGAACTCAACATATGGACGGAGATATAAAAATAATATGATTTCAAAAATAATCTAATAAATAAATGCCATAAAAAATGATAGAAATATGAATTATATGTTTAATTAACATATTATATATCCGATCAGACATGATAACATATTATTTGTATCCGATTCTAAGTTTCCTACCCTTATCTTGTCAATCCAATAAGAATTCGTACTCAATAAGATCATTCAATACTAACTCATAATAATAGTGCAGATTCATGTTTTATAATAATGTATCGTGTCAACAATATTAAGCCATGGACCAAAATTCGAATATACCGGGTATAAGTAAAAATGGCTGGAATTTTGCGTCAAATACGATAAAAGACTTAGAACGTAAAATGTCGAATTCTTTTATGCATAAAGTTGAATTTCGAATCGCCTCAAAATAAAAAATAAGATCGATCTCGTAACTATTTATTTCTATATATAATGCATGACAGTATCACAAATCAAAGCAGTGACAAAATACTATATTTTTATTGAAGATGTTGTTTACTTTCTGAATCCTTTTTGTGTTTAAACAACAACTTGACGATCCAAGACCCCAAAGTCAACGCGCAATGACAGCTCAGCGTGCCTACCTAATCCCATGATTCCCATTGACTTTGATTCCTCTCATTTTCCCCATCTTATACGTTTATATAAGATCATACTAAGTGGTAATAATAAAATTAACATAGTTCCGTCTACTTCTCGAATAAGACAAAAAGAAAATGAAAGTGGTGTTCACATTTCATGTGCTGTTCATCGGACTCTTGCTAATGCATCCTGAGATGGGTGTGGCGGAGCACGAATACGATAGAAGGCTGAGAGGTTTCCTGCGATTTCGGCCGCCGCCGCCGCCTCCACAGGCCTCCAAATCATATCGGCAGGATGCACCGGCATTTCCGCCGCCGACACGCTCCACTCCTCCGGCTCCATGCTTGATTTGTTAAGCTTCTCAAGCGTTGCTTAATTTCCTTTGTGATTTTCGGACAATAATGTTGGAAATGTTTGGTGTGCATGTTAGCATGAAATATTTTTCAATATGTAATATTATTTCTTCTGGCTTTCGTTTCACGAAATATCTAATGTCCATTATGAATTTCAATCCCACGCGATCCTAGGTGGCTGAATTATAAGAGTGAATTTTACAATTTTTATACCATGGGAGATGGTTTGATTTCATTTTGATCTCAATACCTAAATTCACTTATTTTAATTTTAATAAATTTCCTTTGAGCCACATTGACATTAAAGATAGTTCCATGTCGATTTGGTCCAATATATAGATTCACTTTTGTGTCTCATAAATTTTCTTTTACCCTTTACAATTCCAATTCCAAAATATATTGGCCAACAAACGCGAGTTCCAGAAATGCAATTGCAATCCCAAAATATATTGCTTAATAAAATCTTAAGAATTGTCGTCAACTTTCCCGAAAAGGAACATGAAGCCGACCGAGCTCCCAACTTGTCAGATGATAACCCTACGAAATAGTGTGTAGGATGATGATCATATGAGAACTCATTTTTTTTGTGAGAAATGAGAACAAATTTAGTGCATTCAATAATCAAGATCTAAAGTTCTGTTTTAATTTTTTTGGTTCGCATTTTTAATAAGTAGAGGTACAAATATAATATGAAAAATACATGCTAAATGGTATTCAAGTAAGAAATATATTGCATATTTATAAGAATATATGCATGTTTATGGGTAAGGAGATGCATGTTTCAGTATATGTTGTACTATATATGTCCATTTTTTTTTCTCTCTCTCTCTTCTGTTTTTCCTGAAATAATTCATTCAATTTAAGTCATTTTTTCACCTATCACATATCAAATTAAAAAAATTTAATGATCTTTTCAACAAAATCCTAATTGCATATGTTCATATGAAGAAAATTGCACGAAAAATACAAACTAGTGATTTTACTCACAAATTGTGTGTTGAAGTAGACACATGCTGCGACTTCTATTGAAATATGCTATCTTTCTATAGAAATATGTTATATTTTATACGTAAATGCATACATACACTGAATTATATAAGTGTGCTCAATAACATGTGCACATTTATACAAGGACATACTTATATGTTTGTGCGTAATATGCGCAAAACAAAGAATTTTTTTACAATAATAACCATGCATACTGCAAAATTGAGATATTATACACACGGAATTTTTTTTTATCTTGATCGTTGATGAGTTTGAGATTTGTTCTCAATTCTCGCCAAAATGTGAATTCTCATCACAGCGGCGGACTTGTTCAATAAATAGGGGGTACACTTGTATCCTAGAAAAAATTAGTGTATGTACATGTATATAATTATGTCATTTAAAACTATAAATATGTATAATTATACCCCCATTTATATATTTATCTCTTTAATTATAAATTTTGTACCCACTATTCGAAATTCCTGGGTACGCTATTGTTTGTTACAACGGTCTTCTTCTACCGTTTTCATTTCTTATCTTCTGTATAAAGTTGCTCAAGATTGATCTTGTATCTCTTTCTGTAACACAACCATCAATAACACAGTTTTAAGTTTACCCTCCTTGAACGTAGGTTTTCACTTTTCTTCAGTTATTCTTTCAACCTTGTTCGTATTTCTTCGTTGTGAACTATTTCTATATATAATGCATGATGATATCATACAGCAGTAAAAAAATACTATATTTCTATTGAAGCCGATGTTTGCTTTCTGAATCCCTTTAGTCTTTAAACTACCCACAGGCCACAGATGATCCAAGACCCAAAGTCAGTGTTCCTACCTAATCCCATGATTCCCATCGCTAGTGTTTGACTTTGAATTTCATTCTCTAATTTTCAACATCTTATACGTTTATATAAGATTGCCCACATCATATTTAACATTAATAAACTTGTGTCTTCTTCTCGAAAAAAGACAATAAATAAATAAAATGAAAGTGGTGTTCATATTTTATGTGTTGCTGACCGGACTCTTGGTAGTGCAGCCTGAGTTGGGAGTGGCGGTGCACGGTAGAAGAAGCCTGAGAGGTGTCCTGCGGTTGGCGCCGCCGCCTCCATTCCACTCCAAACCCCATCGGCAGGGTGCATCGCCGCCGCCGCCGGTGTCAGGCTCCACTCCTCCGGCTCCATGCTCAACTTGTTAAGCTTCTCTGCTTAATTTCCTTTATGATTTTCCAACAATAATCTTAGAAATCATGTTTGGGTGTGCTTGTTATATTAGCATGAAATGCTTTTCAATAAGTATTATGTAATATTATTTCTCGTAGCGTTCGTTTTGTGAAACATCTGTTTTCCATTATGAATTTCAACCTTAATACTTTTATACACATTGAACTTATTGAGTTGAAAGTTCGCTTCAAAATTTGTACCGGAACCTTCACTAAGGAGTTGTTATTTACATCCTAGATAAAATGACTACCGCTTTTTTCTTTTTATCAAGATTGGAGTCATCCAAATTCACAAAATCAACAATATTTCATATCGTTTACTTTTTCTTCCCACATGCTTGATTGTAGCAATTGACTCAAATAGCCGTCGAAGAAAATATTCAGTGCCGAGATTGAAAATCGTGGGGCTCAAAGCCAAAAACTCTTACTTGAAGAAGTTTTAATTGATTGTCGAGACTAAAATCATTAGTAATTGCTGCAATTATTACATGAGATCTATAGTTCAACTAAATAATATATTAAAAAAAATTTCTAACTTGTTGTGGGAGTGGCCAACCTCATCGGCTCCAATTTCCATTACCAAGTAAAATATTAACCAGTATTATTGTCGGGAACCAATACTATATTACATGAAATCATTATTTACACCCCTGTAAATATTATCAACTTACAAAATTTTCCAATTTCCATCACCAAGTAAAATATTATTGTCAGGAATCATTATATATTATTGTCAGGAATCATTATAGGTATGAGTTTGATAACAGATGAAACATATATGAGTTTGGAATGAAATCACCATAAGGTTTGAAGGATTCCCAAATATTAGGGAATCATTTCCAAAATCTCATCATCACCAATCAAACAATGTATTCCGGTATCATTTTATTTTCTCATTCCAAAACCCACCAATCAAATACCATTAAATATGAAAAGCTGTTCTTAAAACTTACATTATTTAAAGTATATATAAAAACTATGTTTTTTAACCTTTAACCGGTATATATTTTCACCGGTGAAGCAGTCATTTGCAAATAAATAACCTTTAACCTGTAAAATTCTTTGTAGTACTGATATTGATTGTAAATCTTATAAGAAATATATATTTTGCCATCAATATATATGTCTACATATATATAAATACTAGTAATTCATGATTAAAAAAGTTTACGACAGAATTTTGGCATCATATAAGTTACCACACTCCCAACATATAAAATTGACACAAACTGAAAATAATCATCTACAAGATTAAAGTATTATTTCATAAGAATGCGATAGAGAATATCGAGAATCCAGACATCCCTTATCAGTGTATGGACAATTGTCTCTCGATCGTAAAGTAATATTAATATATATTAAATTTGGTTATTGAGCTGGACATTCGAGTCAATGTAATATCATAACCATTTCTATATAACGCATGATGACATGGTAAGAAAGTAGGATATTTCAATTGAAGAAGGGTGCTTACTTTCCTAATCCCATAATTAATTCCCATCACAGGTGTTTGCCTCTCCTTTTGAACATGAGAACAGTAATCTAGGTCCGTCTATGTCTGTGTGCTTGCGGAAAAGAAAATGAAAGTGGTGTTCATATTGTATGTGTTGTTCATCCTGCATTGTATGTCTTAATCCGACAGAAATCCTGCCTCCGTGACTCCCACTCCTCCGGCTCCATGCTCAACTTGTTAAGTTAATTTCCTCTAACAATAATATATGTTTGGGTGTGTGCATCAAAGTTATGTATGATAATAATAATAATAATAATAATAATAATAGTCTATTGAATCATTTACTGATAGTTGAATCTTTATTTGTTCTGTTTCGATGAAGGCGTTTCCGATATTTCACTTTAATTCATCAACTGCATGCTTCATATATAGTTTCGTCCACATGAAAAGGATCCTTAGGACAGAACGAAAAGTATCCCTTTTTCTATAAAATGGCTTCCCCCCACTAATCAAACGATATTTACATTATCTTTATTCACTTGCAACTAAAACCCAACATGGATATTTCAATTGAAGAAAATGGAGGGAATATAAAAAATACCCTCGAATAAATAATAAATTATAAATCAGCAAAGAAATTATAATTACTGGAATCAACAGCGATAAGCCTCAAGGCAGCAAGGGCAGCTGCAAGAGACATGCATGCGAAGAAGACAACGTTGAGCCAATGCCAACTCTTCTGCATCGAACTCAGCTTGTGCTTCCTCGCCACCAGATACATGTGGTTCGCCAAAATGAATGTTAGAGGGAACGTGCTCAGTGCTCCAGTCAGGCTCATGAAATCTCCCAAAAACGGCAGCAACGCAGAAACGAACGACGTTATGCCCAAGTATCCGCCTCTAACCACAGTTCTGAATGACAAGTTGCGCATTTCTAAAGCACTTCCTTTGAGTTCATACTTTGTGTCCAGATATTCGTACATTGGACTCGCAAAAATCTGAAAGGCATGGTTTCTTTTAATGGGTCTTTGAACGGAAAATTGAGTGAGAAACTGACCATATGATGCTTACGTGTAAAGCGATGATTGTCTGCAAGAAAGCTGAAATATTAGCGGCGGCCTTCAACCAAACTGGGCCGCTGACATTGTTCAACAGGTACGCTGATGCATTTGATCCGTATGCCCAGTAACCAATGAAGGTAACGGCGTACATTGGGAGAACTCCTACTGTGAACTGGAAATATAGAGCTTTCAACATGTTCTCAACGACGGGTTGTCTCACCGTAGCCTGTCAAGAAGGTGAATAAACTGTGAGTGATCATGATTAGACCAAAAATGAATGAAGTCAGAAAAAGCTTCAATTTTGATCTAAGTATGAAGCATTATAGAGCAAAAACATGTCATTTCAAGTTCTTGGAGAATCTATATAAGAAATGGAGAAACAAGCGAGAGCAGCGTGTTTGTCTATCTCGGAGTTAATTATAGAAAATATCACATGTGAATCGACAACAGAACCAGAAGATGCCAAAAGATGATTTCTAACATAAATTAGCGAAAGAAATATATTCCTAAAGCGTATCTGAAAAATCTAAGATATCCCCTGCACCTGTATTTCTGGGAGCATTCCAGTATTGAAGGCAAAAACAAGATTAGCTGATGCACCAATGGTTGTAAAAAGCTTGCTCGTACTTGTTCCGTGTATGCTGTAGTCTCTAGGAGGAGCTTGAATGCCTGTAAAATAAGGAATTTTCTTGGAAAATTAAACTAACACCGAAATAAAAAAAACAATAAATTCTGCATGTGAAAACTTGTATGGCATAACAACAAAACAAGAGCAGCTGATTCCAGACATCAAAGAACATTGGAGGTGTACGAGTAAGATGATAGTTTGACAATAAAGTACTCTTATAATGAACATAACTAACTGAGAAAAAGCAAGTCATATATTATGAACAAAGGATCACGCAGACTCTGTATAACAATGCTCCATAAGACAACACAGTTATCTAGTGTTTCAATTCATTATGTGGAAAAAGTTATAGAAATGTAATTGCAGTTTGTCTCCATACAAGTACTGAAAATCTGAGGAAAAAGTTCTGTAGCTAAACAGAAGAAACAGAGAAAAATTCATTAAAAAAACCTTCTAATAATTAGGAAATCCATAGGACCTCAAAAAGCATAAACACAGTAAGTTTTATTATAGTTTTAGGTTTAAGCAAGCATTTCAAATTTTCAGTGAAGTGAAATGAAGAGAAAGTGTTCCACTTAAGGGAAGCACCAAATGGTTTCCTTTGGAACCCCAACATTGACAAGAAAGGAAGGACCAAACCGGCATTAAACAATCAAATGGAAATTACATCTTAATCAAATCACATACATTTGTCACAGATTAAAGTTTAATTTGACAAATCAGTCAGAGAGAAACAAGGTGGCCATACCGTCTTTTAGAGCAAGAACAAAGGCTATGATAATGTATACGAGACTAAACAATGTTGAAAATGCCAGCCACGCTCCCAGGGCTGATAGATGTGGTACGGCAATTGCAAAAAGAATACATGCTAAACCAGATATAACAATGAAATGTGGAAGTTTCAAGCCGGAGTCTTCATGGAAAAGAACATAAAGGGCCTGCACATAATGTCAATATGATTAGCTCAAACTGTAATTTGATAACATTTGTTGGTGAGCTAAGATGAGGGCTTCTGTAGTTAGCATGCCCAGAAAACTTCAATTAAAGAGCTCAGAAGTCTTTATGTGTTAATGCAAAAAATAACTTGACAGACAGCTATTCTCATGCCTTTTTTGTTGGTCTTCTAATAGAGAAGAACATAAGAACAAAAGTAAATTACCTTCAAGGCACTGCCAGCTAGAATGATGAATCCAACATTGATCATAAAGAGATTAACATATTGCAGAGCCCATGTAATACTATAAGCTTGTTCACCTACAACACGGAAACCAGCCTCATCAGACAATGCTTTTAAGTTTTAACAATTTCCAAGAAGCAACAAAAGAAAATAAGATCCATCATAAGAAGGGGTTAATCTATTGATAGTTGTTCATTACATGCCCTGTGGTCTTACCATATATATATCCGGCAAGGTCTCTATATCTGATATGCCTCTTTCCTCCATATTCATGAAGCTTGGCAACTAACATATTTGCATACAACGATATTGCTGTTGCTAAAATCAATCCGATCACACCGCCCCACCAACCCAACGGAACCATGATAGTGCCAGAGTATCCCAACACATAAGCACTGTTTATCCCAGTTGTGAGGACAAACCCCACTTGGAACCATGAGTCTACATATGAAAAAGATGAAATAAGCTGGGATTATTTGGAGCAATAGATTAAATAAAAGTTTACCCGAACTTCACATTGCTTGACCAACATTAAGATCATTGAAGGCATCCCCTAACCAAACTGCTAAGAGACATAAAATAGAAATAAACAGAGAACATAATTCCAAATTCAAAAAGTCCTGACCAAACTGTTTCTTAGGCATCTAGGGCATAAAAGCATTGAAATTCAGGGAACTTCACTCAAATACTACGAAATCGGTTCAAAAAGAAAAAAAATCGATTCCCATAATTTTGATTGCAAACTCCAGAAACCAGTCAATTAACACAAATTACATACAGAACTCGAGATTCTAACAGCATAAACAAGTGCAATTAAAAGAAAGAAAGAAAGAAATGAAGAAAAAACCTTGGCTAATTTGATGAGCAGTATCAGAAATCTCAACAACCATATGATCTCGGTCGGAAACAGAACCGTCGTTGGCAACAACCATCTCTCCGATGAGGTCAGCTCGCAAAAGCGCCGATCTTATGTCGCCGTCCGACGCCGCCAGACCTTCTGCAGGGCCTGAGTTCAGACGCAGCTCATCAACATGAAGCCCCATATCCACAATCGAAAAATAAGTGTAGGTGTAGCTACTAGTATGGTATGCTTACAGACCCTGTTGCAGCCAGATTTCACGCAATTCCCCAAAATTATGGTGATGTCAGAAATCGTAATGCGTCCACGCAACTTGCTGATTTCATACGCTGCACTGGTCAATTTTCAGTATTTTTTTCCACAACCAAAGATCAAGGTTCTTTTTTTTTCTACCGCAGAGGATACGAGTTAAAGGAATTCAGGATTGCGACAGTTGTAAATTTTCTGATCAAGTGATGTATTTTCTTGTTCGTTTTATAGATGCTTAATTTTTTGAATCTAGTGGACGAGATTAATTTCAGATCAAAATGCTACAAGTTGTTCCGAATTTGTCTCGGTTTCCAAACCGTAAAACTAGTAAATCTCGTTTAGTTTGTGGAGTCACGCTGCTTCGCTCTCCGATGAATATTTTCTATTTTTACTTTTGACTCAGCTTTCTATTTTATCACACACATTGATATTATATTAATTTTATACCAATATATCAATTTGAGAATGCATTATTTGATCTATTTATTTTTAGCCAAAATAGTGAGTTTGCTAATGAATCTAATATTGGAGAGCTGTCTCATTCTGGAAATTGTCGGATAAAATAAAATATCTAAAGAGCATAACGCTAGTTTTTTTTAATTTATTTATTTCCAAAATTTTCCTATTATGATGCATGAAGAAGGCCACCACCACAAGCAAACTAGCCTGCTGTCACGATCCATCGACCTCAAGAAGTTTGGTACAATTTGACCATCTTAAACTCGACATTCAAGCACCAAACATAAAGAAAAAAAATCAGCAATTATCCGATGGTCATTTAATTTGGTTGTCCTTGAATTTTAATCTCACGTTATTTTATTTGATTATTCTTGAATTTTAATGTGAGTTTACAATCTCAGGTTATCGTTGTCAGTGCCAAAATTCTCATGTGCTAAAAACTCGAAAATCTAACCGACATACACCAATCCTAAAAACCTGAAAAAACAATATTCATTTTCTCCGACCCTTATATGATAAAATAATAAATCTGATGAGTTTCTTTATTTATAAAATGGCCCCTTGACAAATTCTTCATTATTGCACGTCTATTAATAAAGTATCATATAAGTGATGAAAACTAGATATAGTGCGCATGAGAGAGTGATTATGAAATATACTAGTAATGGATTAATATAATATTGGTGCAATCTTCATTGAGTTTCTTCTTCTTCTTCTGTTTGTGTCGTCTTCACCGCTTCCCAATCGGACCATCTTTTTCAATTAAAATGATAAAAAAATTCTTTGCTCCATGATTATGAAGATATTATGTGGTCAGTGACATCAGGAGAAAAAAGATGGTGTATTAGGCTTCCATTAAATAGGAATTTTCTTTTTTAGAAAAGCTTCCATTAAATAGTTTATTATGTCTAGGCAACCACTATTATACAAGATAATCAAATCTCAAGTGGGACACCAAATCAAACATACGACTACCAAGTATGACGTACTTACGAATGTCTTATACAGTTATCAGCTTAAATCCTTAATTTTGATATTCAATATTTTGAGACATATAGCATCGCAATTTGAGAGTCATACAATTAACCATAGTCTATAGTTGTAGGAATTTGCCTGCTATACTCAGAATTTTTTCCAGGTTCAAATTTACTCTTTATAGTTTTTGTCGGTGGAAATCCCCTATTAACTAATAATATTATATTTTTTCATTATTCGAATTATTGACACATGTACAAATTAGTCGAGATCAATTACGTTCATAATAAGGAAAGATTTTGTCTTAATTTATCACTGTTTAATTAATACAAATGATGTAACACTATTGTGTAACAATGATTCGAAGTGGTGTTTTGCAAGTTCAAATAAAGACTTCTCTCCTCTCTTTATTAGACCACACCCCGAAAGGAAAGTTCGACTCTGGACATTTATGCATTAGGCCACATTTAACAACAACACGGTGGTTTGTGTTCACCATGCCACGTCAGCTTTTTTATTTAAAAGAAATGAAAAAGAGGGTAAAAATGAAGTGTATAGACCAACCACGGTTGAGTGCAGCCCAAACCTCAACCGACGATCCCCTCCTCCCACCTCCACCTTTTGTTTGACTTTTTTAACTTTTGACCAATGGAATCGAGACACTTGTTTCATTTTTATTGGACAATTAATTTTTATCATTTACAATAATAAAATTAACATATTTTTATATAATAAAATATAAATG
>AYJT01066709.1:0-20644 GCA_001278415.1 Ocimum tenuiflorum
TAAGGAGGGACCCACCAGGGTTGCCCCTAATTTCTTGCACATGCACGCCTGCTTTGTTTGCATCGGGATGCTGAGGGTTAAAGCTCGATGTGTTGGTCTCGGTCGGTGGTTCTGTCGTAATGAACCAATTGGTCAAAATGACTTATTTAACAAGCTCACAAACTCCACATTAAATGCTATAACACTGGAGTTTGGTTTATTTATATAAATAATTCAAATAAATTTTTATAAAGTTGATATTGGAATAACTAATGAGCAGATTGATTCTTCAATTAATATAAATTCTTAATCAGTGTCAACTCTTTGATTAATATCGACTTTGAGGGTTGGATTTATTTATGATCAATTTAATACTGTTGTACGGAACGGCAAGATAAATCAACCACAAAACAAATATCTTGGTACAAACTATAATGTCAAACTGTGAATTGGTCAAATTTAGAACTTGTGCTTAACCGAGATTAGCCATCCCATTGTACTCGTTTGTATATATTCAGAAATTTATCATAGATAATTCGATATACATATCCCTTAAATAAATTAAAGTTCACCTATTACATGCAATAATAATATAATACTCTTCGCATGTGAGTAAACGGTGACTTCTCTTGGATATATTACATGTTATCTATCTCCAATATGGATAAGATGTATGCTATCTATTACATTTAATATTTTTTTGTAAAGCGTTTTTATGGAACTCTTGGTTCTATTCAATATGTATGAATTATACCAGTCCTCCGATTAAAAGAAGAAAGAAAGAAAATATTGTATCGTTCAAATAGTTATTGAAGTTAAAAATAACTACTCAACTAAAACTTCACATACTTATTTGATGAGGTTTATAACATATAAAAAACATAAATGTATATTAGGGATTATGGAAAGGATTAAAAAACACAATGTTTTAAATGCATGAACTTTCAACAACTTTTGAAGTGTAATATATTTTCAAATCTTAAACTTGTTCTCAAATACATGCATTTTATGTATGTTTTTACATACATCACATAGTAAAATTCACATCAACGTACTAGCTGAAAATATTGTTTTACACTGGTCATTTGATACCCATAACAATATCATATTTCATCAATGCAAAACGGAGTCATATGATGTGGCATTTCATTGAGTGTTTATAGAATTTCACCTGAACTCCATACGTATTAAAAAACAAAACACGTGTAGATTTTATGTGTTTTAAAATAAAATTTTAAAATGCATTTTAGAATTTGCAAAAAAAATTCAGAACTAATAATTATTGATAAAGAGCTAGGGATGCATCGATGGCGAGAGCTTAACTTAAAACAATCATGGTTTAAAATTTTAAATCAATGATCAAACATTATTGCACCAGATGAATAGGGCCATATGGTAGACCTTCACATGGATCTCATATTCATACTCGACTTATGGACAATATGGTGGGACAAATTAGAATCTAAAATAGAAAATCTCATAATATTAAACGACAAATTTCTCATTAGAGAGTGTAGAACTTACAGGTCAATCTATAACTACTTTTGAATATTCCATGGAAATGATGTTGGGCTTCACACGACAAACATTACATTAGTAGGCCAGTCGAACTCAAGTGAATGGCCCACTCTTTGCTGCCTATATCCAACTTTTTGACCTTTTTCTATCGCCCTCCTTTTTACTTTTTCTTCTTTTTTACTTCTCATATAGCAAAAACAACATCTTCTTTTTCCAAATTATGGGTTGGAATTTGATTTTATAGTGTGGGGTAGGCATTATAAACTATATATCAAAGATTTTAAAATTTACGCCAAATTTTTTAACGATGAAATCGATAAGGGTGTATTTTGCATATTTTTGTGTGTTTTTTGAGTCGTAGTTTATTAGGTTTTAGGTAGAAAATACTCACTTATCAAGTTGTTTTGCTTAAGTTGTCGTATTTTAGTGTGTTGGTGCGTATAATCGTGTGTTGTTGAGTTTTTAGGCGAAAATAAGGCTGAACCAAGAAATCAGGCTGAGGATCGGTCCGATCGGATCATGATCGGACCGACCGTGAGGGGTCCGATCGTGCTTCCGAATGACAAGGATCGGAACGAGACAGAGAGGGTCTATTTTGGAGCAGAACAGGGGATCGCACCGATCCTGTTGGGATCAGAACAATCGTGTGCCATCGATTGTAAAGGATGGGTCCGATCAAGGATTTTGAAGGATGGAGGAACCCGTGAGAGGATCGGACTGATCCTGTTCTGATTGGTTCGATCGACTTGCGATTTGCCCTAATTTTGTACCAGATTGCCCCTGTTCGGCCCATCTCATACCTAGGCCTATAAATATATCTCTTGGACGACCTGAACAGAGTTTATGCACTTTTTTAGAAGAGTCTATCATCGGAGAACCATAAGCGAGTTCGAGACTGAAGATCAGAGATCCTGCAACATAGATTCAGACTTTTTCTTACCTTGTTTTATGATTCGTTGTGTTTCTTGTATTTTGATGTGTTCGAAACTTGGCATGTTTTCCGCCTAAGTCTATTTTCAGACTTTTGGTGTTGAAACTACTTTGATCCTTTTTTTATTTCAATAAAATCTTGATTTTTCCGTCTATCATATTGTTTCTTCAATTCCGTCAAGCTTGATTATATGTGTTAGATTGTCTGATCAACTATATGCATACTTGTTCTAAGATTTATGTTGGACCAAGGATAAATTAAGGAATAAGGAAGCGTGAATTGAAAATATGATTTGTTAATTGCCTGAGACAGAAATTAACTGCGTAGGTGTAAATCCGTAGGTCTTATGAAGAGTAGAATTGGTTAGATGCCCGAGTCAGGATTTAATTGCAATTCTATGTCCACATTCTGTCGTGCCCAAGCCAGGACGACTGAGAGTAACATAACTGATACTTCACATGTGATTGGATTAAATTAGGTTGAATTGGCTTTGTTGAATCAATTGGATCATTGTAGAAGTAGATTGCCTAGAATATGAAATTTGTGTTCTTAAGTTGTAAAGCGTTCGTTGAGTGATTTATTTGCATTTAGTTTTTGTGTTAGGTAATTTAGGTTAGTTGAAGTAAAACCGAATTTAAAAACTTGTCTAAGTCAGTAGTTGGATCTCTAAACTATACTATAGACTAATTGAACTTCATAAGTAATCAACAGATTCGATAATTAAAATTTGGTTGTACACTTCACTGCTATTAGAACTCTCCCGTTAGACCGTCTAAATCATTTTTAGTGGTTTGAGTTTAAAATTTAGGGTGAATACGAGTTTGAGTTTAGAATCCAGAGTGGGTAAGGATTTGAATTCGTGAAAATGAACTATTTAGATCCACCTAAATAATTTAGGTGGTATAACATAAGTTTTTGCCCCTTTTTTTGATATTGTCACGAGCAAAAAGATAAATAGCTCACTAGCATAATACTAGCTTCAAGAAGCATTTGCTAATCATTCAATCATCGTCTCCCTAACTCTGCTCAATTTTATACCATAGAATCAAATTTATATTTTTAATAATAATCATCATAAAAGCAAAATTAATTATGATATGATATTATCTACTTGTACCTATGAATTTTATCGTGAGTTTATGTTTGCAATATGAATTCTTTTGTCATTGTTGTCTAATCAACAAACATACTTAGTTATAACATATGCATCGCACATATACATTATATTATCAGTTATCACACTTAATTAGTTAACAAATTGTGATCTTTTAGTCATGATTCATAATTTGTGTACAATATACAAAAAAGCATGAGAAAAAATTTATTTACAAAATGGCCTCGCTTGGGACCATCTCTTCTGAAACTAGAATATACATTTTAATCTCTCAATTAATGTCGTCAATTTACTTAGAATTTCAGATAATAAAATAAGAGGATTCTATATAAATTGGCGTTCAATATAAATCAAAAATAATTTTTCTTAATCTCCGTGACAATGGAAAAAGGCTCTTTGTGTGACGAAAGGAGTATGATATAGCCATATAGGTGACAAGAGTTAACTATGAAGAGAATTTTATAAGACTATCCAAAACTACTACTTATAAATGCATTTTTGATAGCTCAATCTTATTTCGGATCTCTTATTACACGATGGTGTTACACTACTTGGATTATTGACAAGTATACAAATCAATGAAGATTAATTATGATAGAATCTTTCTTTATTTGGGGCGTGATTTGTACACTTATCAATAATCAAAGCAATGTAACATAACATGTAACACAATTGTGTAATCGGGGATCGGACGGGCTCAACCTAGGTATTTAAGGTTAGCGAACCTAATCAAAGAGAGCGATGAAAACTGATGCGAATGTATCGTAGATATAGTCCAAAATTACATATCATGTCTGCACATCTGGAAACTAAACAGAAGAAAATAACTAACAAATGAAAGGAAATTAATTCTATATATATGCCACGCAATAAAATAATATGGGTCCCAAGGTGTAGTGTTTTGAGTAAACATATAGTATAAGTTCCCTCATCTTAATTTGCAGCTAACCAAATCCCCAACAGAAAAGTACTACTTTCAATCAATAACTACTGTGCTTTTCTTTTTTCCCCTAACACACTCTATATTAATATATTTCTCTTTTTTTGTTTTAGGGCAAGTAGTCACTTAATTCTCATGTAATAAAATCCCCCAAAAACATTTGTACCTCACATTTTGGTAGCAAGAAGAAGACCATTAAATGCCATCTGATATGTAGTATTAATATATGATTGATTAGTTTGCTTGGTACAAAGAGACAATCACTTATCACTGTACAAGTACAAACATCTAGAGAGAGATCAAATCTATAGGGTTTGATGATGTTAATTGTGATTGGTATTCACTATTAAATGAGATTCAGTCATTTCTACAACTATTATCAACACCTAAACTATACCAAACTAAACGTGAATTTGTGGGGGAGTAAATTGTATTTTTGATCCAAAAGGATACGATACTGTTTCATTATACCAAAAATTTACTTTTAGACCAATGCTCAGGTAGACCCAGAATTCAAATATCGCGGGGTCGGTTCAATAAGTCGATAGACAATAGGTAACAATAGAGATGCAATGAAGGTAGCCAATTGATGGCGAAATCGGGTTCAAGATGTATGAAAAGCCAAATTCAAGGGTGATATTTATTATTTTTAAGTATAACCTAATATTCAAGGAAATTGTTAAAATTCTTATGAAATCGGATTTATCTCTACATAAAAATTTTGATTTTTTACCCATATAAAAATAACACTACTATTCAAAAAAACAAATGTGGGACCAGCAGACCTACCTTGCCCAACAGTGGATCCGCCTCTACCCATACTTGCATTTTTTGTCCAATCAATAAATTTTTCGTAAAAATATTTTTACAAATTTAGTTTAAAAACTATTTTGGTAGTTTTAATTCAAATGTCTTTGTATCATTAAGAACGATATAAGCTAAATATTAGATAAATTTAACAAATGAGCATGTGATTCATATAGTAATTCATTGATTTTGGAACTGAAAATGCAAATTTTTGGATTTTGGTACTGAAAGTAAATAGTCAAGACCAAAATAAAATGGGATCATGTTATATATTAAATTTGGTTATTAGGCTTCATTCATCCCTACAAAACCGGCTTGTAAGGGTGTGATATATTCACCTTTATAAACTAACACAAACCTCAATCTCTATTCGATATGAGACATTTTAACACACCCCCTCACACGCAATGTGGAATTATATCTCAAACTACTACTTACAACCAGTGATTTTGGGTGACACCCATCATCGTACTGGGTTGGTTCTGATATCATATTAAACTTGTTATTGGGATCTATCCACCTCTACAAAACTGGCTTGTAAGGGTGGGATACCTTCACCTTCAACATCATGCGTGACCAAAAATGCAATTCACTCATTCACGAGGAAATGACTTGAATTTCCTAATTCAAATGTTCCGTACGAGTCGGGCCATAATTTTATCGGATCAAACCGTGTAAGATTAAACCTGGATAAATAAAGTTTGCCAAGAAAGATCTATTGCACCAAAAACAAGTCCGGGATCAAATCTATCTATAATTAAAGGGAATATCATATCGAAGCTTTCGTTTTCCTGCCCAAGCGAAACTTCCAAAAATAGATACTCACTGTTTATGGAAAGTAGTTAATAATATGATTATATTTAATAATTTATTATTTAACATTATTGTATTACATTAATTTGAATTTAATTTTAACTACATTTATGAATATTTATTAAATATTCCTTGTTTATCATGAAGTCCTACTTATAAATATCAACCATATTTCATCAACATGACACACAATTTCAAAATTTATAAGAAAAATTTCAAAGATGAACAGAGTAGAGATATGTCTGAGTGAACCATGAAGTTGAGATTTCTTCACCAAAAAGTAGATATTCATGCAATTATTTTTTATTATTTTAGTATATTGTAAGATTTATATTTTGCTTTTAGTGTGTAATTTTTTGGTAAAATGCGTTTCTCATTTCCAAGATATCCTCAAAAGTAGTACTTAGAAATGCATTTTTAATGTAATGCTTTTATTTTTATTTTAGTTCTTTTTATTATATTAATAGAATGTGTTTTCTATTCTTATTTATATCATGATTTCTTATTTGAATTTGAACTCAAAATTTATATATGCATTTATATCAAAACTGCATACTATTAGCTTATAAAGTATACAATTATATAAATATATATAATTTATATTTACATTTCATTTATATTTTGTATGAATTTTATAATCGATCAATCTAAATATATTTATGTGAAAATTATGTACTACAATATTATAACTTTTCTGATTTATATGTATTGCTAAATAATACGTACTATTTTAATTTTTTTTTTATTTTTATTCATGTTCACGGTTATTAAAAAAAAGACAAAATCCTCATTTATAATTAAAAGATTGACTTTCTTATTTCTAATATTAACCCACAAAATTAGTAATTAATAATTATGATTATTTCTATTATTCACAATTACTTCTCATCCATATGATCTATAAAATCCATACCCTATCGCAATTTGACTTATTGCCACGGTGGAATGATGGGTGAGAATATTACTTTTAATTTGAATTATTTAATTATTATAAAATTTTAAAATCTATTTATATTAAAATATAATAATTTAATTTATTTGGATGAGAGAAAAGAATAAAATTTTGGACACAAAAAATGTAAATAAATATTTAGTTTAAATTTATGTAATTATATGACAAAATAATCCATAAACACCACACAACGCGTGGGTGAGAAACTAGTACCTATAACATTCATTACTTCCACATTTATAAAAAGACGTGAAGATAAAAAACAATCGTAAGAGATGCATATCCAGCAACCTGCAACCAGCTCTAAGATTATGCTAATTTCTTTAAGAATAAGTCGTAGATAATAAAGATCTTGTAGCTATGGGTGAGATGAGAAGGAAATTGTATTCTGAAATTGGGCTCCTTTTCTGTCTACATGAACAGGGCCGGTTCTCACATTTCAGAGGCTCTTGGGCAAATTAAAAAGAAGAGGGCCCTAAATCTTTGTTAAGCAAACATTTTCAAGCAACCAAAAGTTAAAATGTGGTTGATCAAATTAAAGACAAGTATAAAGGAATAATTATCAAATCATTATTAGCTTGTTGTAAAACTCGGCAACAAAATACCATATTTGAGTAAAATTTAACTTAAAAAAATCAATACATATAGTTAAAAACATGAAAATGGAAGTATTATGATATTGAATAAAACTTAGATACTGTGTTGTACACTAATATTATGGATATCTTTTAATAAATATATTTATTGTATAAAAACAATTTTGGGGCCCGAGAAATTGAGAGCCCTAAGCAGTCACCCTGGCGGCCTACCTACCCCATAGGCAACCCTTTATATATGAATTCGGAAAATGATCATGAAGTTCTATGTTCGCCTCAATGCACGCACAAGGTGTGACTAACTCATCCTTGAAAAGAAAAAAAAGGTACTAGGTGTTGAATAAATATGCAAATATGAGAAAAGTAAAGGTGTAGCTCCTATTTATAATACCAAAATCTTTTTTGAGTTCACAACCAAAGATGTCAAGAATGCCAAAACAGCAATCACAATCATGATTTTAAGGAAATAGTTTGATTGGAGAAAATATTCAAGAAAGAATTTCGATTCTCAATCAGAAAATATTGGACAGATAGAGGTTGTGCTCCAAGCATGAAATATCATCATTACACAAAAACGACTAGTTTCTATTGATATACAAAAACTAAATTACTCTTAGTGTAGTCCCACAAATGTAAGATTTTATTATCCCATGTGTGATATATTTAAGGTGGATAAATAAATAAAATGATAAGTCCAAATAATTATATGAGTTATATTGAAGCAATTAATTAATTGATAGCTGATATTTGATGGGAATATTAGTATAATTGTGTTTATTCCATTGATGTGAGATTGGATTCTCCTTCTGGACATAACCGCCATCCGAAAAACGCAAGAATAGAAAGAACCTCAAAAAGAAATAGCAGCAAGGAGGACAGAAACATTGATCTTCTTAGATTCAACTTCCTCGTAGATAGAGGATGTAATCTATATATCAGAATGATAAACTTCAAGGTTTTCGATTATTAGAAATTTAACTAACACCACATTAATTATTTTACAGTAGATACCTCAGATGGGTCAAATATAGCTTCAAGATTACATCTTGATGAGCGGCATACTTGTGTGCATATTCCCACACAGGTGCAACTCTATGTAATAATCACAGAAGCCATAACAATTCAGAAAAACATATTTTCTGGTGTCTCTTCTTGTTTTGCCTTGAAAGAAGGGTCCTCAAACAGAACAGCATCAGTAGGTAAAAGTAGCAGATTCTCATCTTTTCCTTCCTTGATATCCTGTGGATGAGGCATGCATAACAACAGAAATGAGTAACTTCCATTAACAATATTTTATTCGATAATCCAAATATTTGACGTCAATAACTCGTGCTCAAAACAAGGCTAGTGAGGCATACACTTTGAATTTTGAGTTCGAGCTTGGGTCGACATACACTATGTCAGTTTTGAGTATTTCTCGAGCTTTTCTCAAATAACTCGTATCATTGACACCTGATTGCAGACATTTCGCAACACAAACTAGTGATGTAGGGCGCCATTTATTACGTGAGTGAAATGGTAAATGGATTTGCATTGCTAGTAATGTCACCAGTTTTGGTTTATGCATCTGGTATTTTAAGTTTGATGGACTGCATTGGATGAGGATTATTTTAACACTTTGTGTATAACAATTTATAATTTTTTTTGGATTATTTAAACCCAAAAAGACTCAAACGAACCTCTATATTTTATTAATATTGTTTGTTAGCGTGAAAAAGTTACAATGAAAATTCATACGGGAAATCTATTGTCTAGGTTAAGTTTTTGGAAATATAATGTTTTCAATGGAAATTGTAAATTTCCCCAAGGCAACGTTGATTGGCGCCAAATATCCTCTGCGGTTAACCTCTATCACGTTTGATCCAGTTAAAGTAAAATCCAGGAATATTCGTTCCGTTTTTTAGAAAACCCTTGTTCAGTAAACGCGATTCAAGCTCTTAACACACCCTAATTGTACAAAACCGCACCATAGTCCACGCCGGAGGCAATCCCTCGCCTACAGTATCATAAAAGGGCAAGGTAGAGAGAGAGAGAGAGAGAGAGAGAGAGAGAGGGAGGGAGAACGCAAATTGCAGAGGCCGAACAACAGACGGCGTCGTTTGTTCGAGTTTGGGAAGAATGGCGGAGGTGATTGATGTCATGGATATCGACGATGAGAACGGCAACATCAATTCCGCAAAGCCCAACATCAAGGGTAAAAACGTTGTCGTTTCGACCGCTCCACCGGACTCCAGAGCCACGCCCTGGGTCGAGAAGTATCGCCCTCAGTCTCTCGACGATGTCGCCGCACACCGCGACATTGTTGAAACAAGTAAGCTGCTGCTCCGCTGTTTATGTGTTCTTCTGCATTTCATCGAACACTTGCTAGGCTTGTTAGCGTGTTGCGTTTAATTGATTCAATTTGAGATTTTCTCCACTGTTATACATCGGAGGGGCATTTTTTTTTGGGTTTTATGTTTACTGTCATCTAGTTTTGTATAATTTCATAAAGCAATGCTATTACTGTGCATTGGTGATTTATGCAGTGTTTTTGTGCCACAGTTGATAGATTAGCGAGTGGGAACAGATTACCCCATCTGCTGTTGTATGGACCTCCGGGAACAGGGAAGACATCCACTGTTTTGGCGATGGCTCGGAAACTGTACGGAAGCAAGATGCAAAACATGGTTTTGGAGCTGAATGCATCTGATGATCGTGGTATTGATGTTGTTAGGCAGCAGATTCAGGACTTCGCCAGCACGCAGAGCATATCTTTTGGGTATTGTGTGCATTTCTTTGTATGTTCATAACTGGTCACGTTCAACATATGCTGGATTATAGTTCTTGTGTTTATTTTGTGGTGAACTAGTTCTGGTCTGAAATGTCGAACTTTTATAGCATTTTGAAAGTGTGTAGTTGAATGAATTCTGGACTTAGTTCTTGTGTTTATCTGGTTATTGTGTTGCTTACTCGTATTTTGCACGATCATTGATGTTTCAAAGTAAAGAGTTGAATTCCAGTGAGAACTGTTTGAGTGCCTTTTTTACAGGGCAAAGTCTGCAGTAAAATTGGTTCTGCTTGATGAGGCAGATGCAATGACTAAGGATGCACAATTTGCTCTTCGTCGAGGCAAGATTGCTTGAGTTTTCTTGTCAACTGATTCCATTTAAATTGTGTTACGGAATTGTTTTGCATTATTTTCTTTTCAGTGATTGAGAAATACACGAAAAGCAATAGATTTGCTTTGATTTGCAACAATGTCAATAAGATTATTCCAGCATTGCAATCAAGATGTACACGATTCCGCTTTGCTCCTCTTGATGCTGTTCATGTCAGGGAGAGGCTCAAACACGTAATTGAATCTGAAGGGTAAGTTTAATTGTGACATTTTTCAAATAGTTACACATCTTTCCATATTAACCAGGCAACTATATTTGTTTGAAGTATTATATTATCTCCATTGAAAAAAAATGAGATCATTAGAAAGTCTCTTACACTTCATCTCTCTAGGCTTGACGTTCCAGAAGATGGTATGAAAGCTCTTGTGCGGCTCAGTAACGGTGACATGAGAAAAGCCTTGAATATTTTACAGGTAATTATCGCGCTCACATCATCTCAGTCTATTAAATTTAATCTATTGAGCATTGGTTCATCCTCAAGCCAATGTCAAAATGGGAACATACTGTTTGGTTATGTCATGCTGATCTTATGTGGTGGACTTTGTTGACAACTTCCCCATTTACGCCTGTATATCTTTTGCATAATGCCTTTTTTTTTTTTGCTTGGCATTCACTGTTCTCATGTAGCCATAGCTCCCATTTCTATTGAACTCATAGTAAAATAGTAGTGTTGTTGCCGGTGGTGCAGTCAACACATATGGCCTCTAATCAGATCACAGAAGAAGCTGTTTACTTGTGTACTGGGAACCCTTTGCCTAGAGACATCGAACAAATATCTGATTGGCTCTTGAATGCATCCTTCACAACTAGCAGCAAAAGTAATTTTACCACATAAATTTCTACTTATTACCTTACTTATGTGCAACGGGTCTTCTTATTTTGCTGTAATATACCATCCAGAAATCTCTGAAAAGAAGACCAGAAAAGGTTTGGCGCTGGTTGATATTGTGAGAGAAGTGACCATGTATGTGCTCATATTTTTGTTCATTTACCACATAAATTTCTACTTCCTCACATCTGTCATTTTTATATCAGGTTTGTGTTTAGGATCAAGATGCCACCCGATGTCCGCATTCAACTTATTAATGATATGGCCGATATTGAGTATGTACTGTTCCCTTTATGTTTCTGCTCTACAGATGCCTTAGTTGATTTAGTAATCTATTTGCCATATATATAGAATTAATACAAACACATCTACAGACTAAGTGCGTTTGCAGTTAATAGCCAAACTATCATAAATTATACAAATTTAAGATCGGATCAAATTTGCGTTGTCGGATGATGACTATATGCCAAAACTCCCAGTCAACGATTAAGACAGTCACATCATTGGGTGGAAATGCTGAGTGGATTAGAATTTCGGCATGTACAGTCCGCAATCTGACTTTGATTCCAATGTAGATTTGTATAATTTATAATAGTTTGGCTATTAATCTACAGACGGGCATAGTTTATATTGTTTTTAACACAAGACACATAATTTATATTAATTCTATAAATTTGGGCCCATCTATTTAACAAGGAACTTGATTTCAATCTGTTATCTTACATCAACCCTTCAAATTTGTGGCTTTGCAGATATAGGCTAAGTATGGCATGCAATGACAAGTTGCAGTTGGGGTCATTAATATCTGCTTTTACTCGAGCCAGAGCTTGTTTAGTTGCTGCAGCAAAATAGTGATCATGTCTTGACGACTCTCTTTCTTGTTATGCTTTTATTTTATATGCTATCGTACAGTAACCATCTTTTGTAATTTGATGGTCTATATGATCATGTATTAATCTATGATGTGAACCTCCTCTATGGCTTGCTTCTTGCAAAGTAGACAGGAAATTGGTTTAGTACAAAAGACGCGTACAATTTGATTACATTTGCTGGTGCAATAACATATATATACTCTATTTTTGACTTATAATAGTTATAAGATACATCTTTATTTGTTATATTAGTGTAAACAATTACAGTCCTACTTATAAATCCTCATTGTATCTTTCTTGTAAAAGTGTATATTTTACAAAGTGCTTCATGTTAAATATTTTATTGCTTCTGAACATTTAATTTAAGGTGGATAGTGTAGTTTTTATATTTTTAATTCCACATTATCAATTGTATAATTTTATAAGTATCTATGCATAGTTAATATTTATTTATTTTGATATAACACATTAAGAGTTATTTGTGTTTAAAAATCTCAATTATAATTTATTAGTATAAAAATAATTTAATAATTAAAACACGCATATTTCCCCCCCCCAACGTGCATCCCCGGGCTAACGAGTTGGATCATCGTATAATTGGCTAATGTCCATTCTATTTGCAGAAGAAAAATACAAAATGAATGCATTTGAGAAGGCTATTTGCATTTACATTTATATGATGCAATGTTGCTGATACATAATAGGGAGTGTAACCTCAAATTTTCATATAATAGAGGAGCACATTTCCAGTTATGCTGCTAATGCTATAGACCACTAGCCATACCTGTACAAGAAGTTGCTGTTTCTTCAACAACTTCATGAACTCTTTGTCGCGTCGGTCGGACGGGGGCTTCCCCCCAAACCTTGCAAACTTATCATATCTTTTACACTGCATGTTAGATTGTATAACACTACATAGTCTCTTCAAAACTAGAACCTTCTAACAGATATTCACATTGGTATAAGATAATCTAGCTCCATACGTATCACCATTTTTCAAATGGATGATTGCTCCTTTTCCCCATCGTGTGAAAATATTCGCCTCACAAGCCTTTACCTTTCTTTAAATGTTGAAATATGTTGTGCTTCTTCAATCGACCCTGTTGGACCAGGTTATCTCGATTTCAAGCGTCCTCTTAGAGTCTTCCTTATGGGTAGAGCCATCTTTATGGCTGTCGTGGTGGTGGAGGCCGCCGTGGTGGCAGGTACTGAGGCTGAAAAGACCGCCGTACCCTTCCTTATGGCTTGAGCCATCTTTGTTGTCATCGTGGTGGCTGAGGCTGAAAACACCACTGTGTACTCCTTCGTTCACGATTTTGTCAATCTGAATTGTGACTCTACCGAGAGTAGTCTGAGAAATTTTGAAAAAATGTACAACTTTAAACAAAAGGAGAGTATGTTTTTGAGCCATGTTTCAAGTTTTCTTTTTAGTATTATCAGGAGAGCTATCTGGCTATTATTATCACAACCAAAGCACAATTTCATTGACATTTCTACTTATCTTATGGTCAGAGTTGCTGGTGAGATGGTGTTTGCATCATGATGAATTTGTTGAATATATCATATAATGATAGAAATTCCTCTTAATATTAAAAGAACTGAAAACATGTTACCTTTCCAAAAGTACTTTTGTTTCTGCACACAATGTGCAGCTTTTGCCCCTTCGGCGGAACATCAAAGGCCCATGTAAACCCTTCTTTCCACTCAGGCGAAGTGCTATGGCTCACAACCTAAAAGCATATGGGAGTAAATCATGAGCCCGTTCTGAATGTATGCAGCTAGAGTTAGAAACATTACAAATGTATCTTATTCTGTATTGTATTATATAAGATTTTCATGAAAATTGCTGCCATATATGGTGAGTGTATGAATGCAAACATATAGTGAGGACCAAGCATCTTCCTTGTCATGTCAAGTCATGGTGCATGGACCTTTATGTTCTTCTCATATAAACAGCCAACTTATCTTTAATTTTATAGTCCACAAATCAAGTACTGATACCCATTCACATCACATAAGCATAACAAACTCGTTACCTTAGTACGCCTAGGAGGGCCGTGGCCTATTGTTAACCGGCAAAAAGCATTGGTGCCGCCCAAAACATGTTTCAAGTTGTTAGCTCGCTTGACGGTGACTGTCAAGCAACCAGGTAGACCATTCAATAAGTTTTCTACCCTTTCATGAAAACTTGGTGGACAAGTCTTCATAAGCATTTGCAAAATGGGGATGGCTTCTGATGCAACCATAGCCTGGGATTTCGACACATCTATTGGCATACTTGCCCACGAATGTTTCAGCAGGCACAAAGTAGTCAATGCTATGTCCTGAGCAACCTCGCTGCCAGACCTCAGTGCTGTAACCAAATGGGGTATACACAGTGTTGCAGCTTCAGAAATATGGAGCTTCTGAAAATTTGAAAAGATGATAAGTATTGTCCTCAAGACCTCCTCATTGACAGTGGCTGTGGACCACAATTGTCTCTCCAAAGCAGCTGCAAAATGATATTGTTTCATAATGAAATCCGTCAAAGAAAGGTGTTTAATTCACCCATACTTCTGAGAACGCCCTAAAGAAAAGAGGACAAAGGTGCTAACAGAAAAGACAACCAGACATGAGTCATTATTATTTGAAAATATTCGAACTTAAAATTTAGACATCGAAATGACATATAAGAGGAAGAACTGTCATTCTTGTACGGGATTCTGATCAATAGAAGATGGAGTTTTGATTCTTTAGAATCCAATATCAGCCATTGCAGATATTCCCTGAGTGCACTTAAAATTAACCCATGACACGAAAAAGTAAGAATGTTCCAAGAGCAAATTACCTGTCAACGATCTTATTAGCTCGTTTGAGACATATTCTTGGAGGGTGTGATTTGAAAACAAAAATTTGATGAGCAATGCAGCTTGTGCGGAAAGTTCTGGATCCGGGGAAAGCACCAGTTCTTGAATCACCAGAACACCACCAGCTTCAGCAACAGCTCTCCTATTGGATCTGCTGCGCATAACAAAATTCTGTAGTGCGCAAACTGCCACCATTTTCATTTCATCAGTTGGCTGATCTTCAAGCAGACTCACTATGGCCCGACAGGCCGAAGCAGAAACACTAGCTCTAGCAAGCCCTTCATGTTGAGAGAGATCACCAAGAGCTAGAGCTGCAAGAAGTTTACCAGTTTGAGATCTTGTTTGTGGGTCTAGCAAATACTGAGATAGAGGTGCGATTGCATATTTAGAAGCCTTCATTTCCCTAATTCGAGTATTATTGAATAATGCTTCTAGTAGCCTTCCTGCTGCTTCTTCATATCGATGGGACCTAAGCAAATCTAACAATGCATCTATGGCACCAGCTTCAGCCATCAGTATGGCACTCGAGGCCTCTGTCTTCTCCTGAACAATGAGGGCATTTAGCGCAGCCTTAACTGTGTTTGGAACAGTTGAATACAGCATTTTCACAAGTGCCTCAGCTGGAACGTGGATATAGTATTCATCACCAGAGCGTAGAAGATTCGCTAGAACCAAGGCAGCAGATTCCCATAAGTCCACAGGTGGTAAAGGGTTGTTTTGAATGACGACTTTGGAAAGTTCAACTATACCACCTGCATCATAAACTGCCTTCGGCCAACTTAAAGAGATATTTTCCAATGCCTTTATTGCAGTTTGTTGTATATTGAATATGCTGATTCCAGCAAGGTGGACTAGAGGAACTATTGCACTTGTTGTGCTTATATCTTTCTTAAAATGTTCTTGTGCAAGAAGATGAGACAGTAACTCCATGCAAAGCTGCTGGATAGCTTGTGATGGGGAATCAAGAAATGAAATTAGAGGCTCGATGACTTGACTAGGAGTAAGTTTCAAAGTTGAAAAACTTTGTGGTTTCTCCATAATATTAACAAGTGCTTGCAGTGCACTATGCTGTCCCCACAGTCCAAAATCTGCTCTAAGGAGCACTGCGAACAGAGGTTCCACAATTTTTACCACTCCAGAGCTTTTCGAAATGGCACTACTGTTTGTCAAGATCCGGAAGAGTTCTGCAATCAGTGCACACAATGAATTTGGAGCAGTTGGGAATAACTCAAGGCATTTATCTATAATTCCAGCATTGACCATATCCAACTTGCGTGGAGTTCTGTCTTTACCCAATTTAATAAGTGCACTAATGCTTGCTTCAATAAGCCGATAATTTGATCCAGAAACCAGAGAAACAAGTATACCAACATAATCATGTTCCGATTTTATCTCCACTAGCCGTTCATCATCCAACAATCTCTCAAAAGCACAAACACCAGCTTCCACAGCTGTTACATTGTCAGACAGCATCAGCAATATCAGAGGTTCCAAGAATTCAGAAGCAATTTGCATCCCTCTAACTCTTGAATTATCGAAAAGCACACAGCATAATTCTGCAGCATCAATTTTCAATTTGAAAGAAGCATCAGACGAGAGAATTCTGCAAAGACTATGAGCAGGGTTGCCTTCCACTTCAGCCAACATATCTGCCTTTGTATTGCTGCCTGAAGTCAACTTAACTAAAGCACTTAAAGCAGCCTCTTGTTCACATTCTAAATGAGCATCAAGCATGGCAGCCAAAGGCTGAATTGCTTGCGTCGCTGATTCAGAATCTCTGATCCTATCAGCATGAAAGAGCTCGTTTAAGGCTCTAGCAGCACTTAATCTAGCATTTCTTGATCCCAAATGAAGAACAGCAATGAGTTGATTCATGCAACTGATTGCTGCTTCATATCGAAGAAGATCGTGATTGGTAAACAATATTCTTAGTAACTCAGATACAGTTGCCTCTACCAATTCTTGAGGGCTCAAAGATAGGTATCTAGTCAGAGCATCCAGGACCCCAGCTTCAGCCATGTGTAGTTTATTAGCATCATTTCCATCTGCAATTTGAATCAAAAGGAGAACAGCAGATGAAGGGGCTCCAGGTCTATCTGGGATGGGTTTCAACAAATCAACAAGCAAAGGGATAGTCTTCCGAGCAACAGAACCTGTTCTGACTTCATCAATTTGGAATAGTCTGTCCAGAACTACCAGGTGAGGATTCCTTGCCAAAGAAAATTCTTCAGATAAAGATATCAGATTTGGAATATCTGATTCCGAGTGCCCAATTAGAGTTACTAACCCAGCTATCGCACCCGAGTTCACTACAGCAAGGTTTCTTGCTTTATCCCCGTGGCTAACAATACTAGCCATCACCTGAGCAGCGAAGAATCTGTCAATCATTTCGTCCGACTTCAAGAGAGCATTGAGTGGGTGTACAAAACGCACAGTCATAGGAGAGGAGACAACTTTAGAATCCTGGAAAAGTACAGCAGCAAGAGCAGCGCTGGTCCATATTCCCTCCGAGTCCTCAAACTCTGCCTAAAATGAGGAGTCAATGTTTAGAAAGTAAATATGATTTAATAATAAGCTTTATATAGAAATGCAATATGGTCCTTTGCCTAGAGTCTACATAGCTTACCCTGCCAATATCAAGTTTAATTAACAGGAATTTCAAAATGCGACTGACAGAATTTGACAAATAAAAAAATACAGAACTTCGGTGGACATATATAGAATGAGTAATGAGGCATAAGTAGACGAAATTAATGGAAAAAGTTCACCTAAAAATTTGTATAAGCAGTTGTATGTCGTACCAGGTCGTCATTAGCGTAGCTTGCAAGCTTGTCATATAGCACTTCCAGTCCCCCAGCTTCCCGCACAGTGATTTTGTTCTCAGAATGAGATGAAGAAACCAAGCATAGCAACCACAAGGCAGCAGTACCTCCCAAGACAGTTGCAGGATTAGGCACATAAAACTCATCTCCATCATGAAAAGCTGATCTATCTCTATAAGTTTTATGGGTTTTAGTTTCTAGATCACGAGGAGGGGAAGAATTCTTCTTGACCATATCTACTAATGCATAAATAAGGGGTTTCACATGTCCAGAATCCTCGAGTATATCCATTGATTGAGTTTTATATGCCTTGGCAGCACAAATTAGCAGCGCTGTTCCTCCAACTCTCACTTCTAGGCTGCTGGATTTCACTACTCGACTGGCCAATGCACTAATTGATCTAGAATGTGAAACCAATAAATCAGCTAGCTTAACATGTTGATCCCCAGAAAGTCTTGACAGAATCTCTATAGCTTTATCTTGCACATTGGGTGGTCCCTTAGAAAGGCAACGCACCAGAGGCTCTAAGCTTGATGGATCTTCAGAAAGGGCAAACCAGGGTGAGTAAGTGGAGTTGCGGACCTGTTTCATCCGAGTCAATAGTGAAACAACCTCTAACACATCGGCAGCATCATTACTGCCCGCATCCATTGCGTTTAAAGAATCAATAAGAGAAAGTACAGCAAATCGGCATTGGGAGCTCCCAGAAAGTACATCACCGACTGGAAAATGCTTCAGTAATTGGCAAAGAGCTCTTGAAGCATTCTTCTGACCCTCTAATGATCCTTCTCCTAAAACTTTTGTTATAGCTGAAACAACATCCTCAGATAAAGCTTCTGCAGCTACTTCAGGATCTGACAACAGATTAGCTAATGCAGGCATTGCAGTTTCGGCAGATTCAATTGATGACGTCTTGGCTAACTTGATTAAGGGCTTCACATCACCTTCAGCTATATAAGGCACCTTTTTCGTAGACTTAGTTGGACGAGATAAAGCACCCAATGCTCGAGCTGACTGAGTTGCAATGCCTTGAGTTTCACTAGTTAAAAGCTTTATGCATGGATTAATTACTTCATCCGTTGCAAGGCTATCACATATATCTTGCCGATAACTGAATAAATCAGCCAATACAGATGCTGCATGCTCCTGGGTGATCTCATTTGATGATTTGAGAATCTGGACAAGTGACCTCAAACCTGTGTTAGCAGCACCACCCTTCTGCACGAGGTCACTGCATGATGCTGTGGAAAGTACATGTCCCAAAACTTTGATGATGTGGGCCTTGGAGCTTGGAGAATCCCCATAGAGCAAAGCTAACAATTGGTTAATGGTGGCTGAATCAGAATCCCTGATAAGCTTTATTAGGGCATTAGCAGCAGCTTCTTGCCCCTTTGGTCCACCATTTTTCAGGAGCCACAAAAATCCAGGGATGGCTCCAGAACTTACAACACAAGCTCGAATTTCTTCACTATGACAGCCCAAATTCCACAAAATATTAGTTGCTTCTTCACTTGCCTTATGAGACCCAACTTCTATTAACTGCACAAGTGGTGGAATTCCACCAGCTGCAGTGATGGCCCATTTACTGTCATCCTCTTGTTCAGTCAGGATTGCAAGCATCTCAACTGCATACTCCTGGTGCTGCTCACTGGACAAACCCAGGGCTGAAATAAGTATCTGAATTCCTTCTCTCTTTCCCAAGGCCTCCCAAACACTTACCTCTTCAGTACATAATTGTATTAAAGACAAAATCAAATATTCTTGAGCATCACCAGTAGCCATAGTTATGAGTCCAACAAGCACCCTTTTGGCATCTGACTGATGTATTCCAACTGAAGCATGAGGATTGCTATATATGCTGGACATTGCCTCAAGGACTCGCTCTTGTATCAGCTTATTATCTCTAGGCTTTAACAGCACGACTAAAACACTTTCAACCTTGGTTGATTTTAATGGTTCTTCATCACCATCGAAGACCATTAAAGTATAAGCAAGTGAACCTAAGATATCGGAAACTGGAGCTGCTAACCGTGGTGATTGAGAAAGTTCAGCAAGATTAAGTATTAATCTCGCCATACCCCCACAGATATTAGCTAAAGCATGAGTTGAGTGCCGCTGAAGATTCTGCCCCCATTCTCCTTGCATGCCTTCTTTGGAAGGAGCAACTATGGCTCCAATGAACACTTGCATGCCATGGGCATCAAGAATACCTAGCCTTGCGTTCTCTGATTTCAAGGACAGAGCTTCTAATGCTTCAGCAGCACTGGCTCTAACAGAAACATCTTTCTGTTCACTTACGAGACAAAGCAAGGTTTTGATTACCCCAGAATCAATTAACTTTTGTATGCTATCTGGGAAAGCCAACACCAGTCGTGCAAGGAGAGAAGCAGCATTTGACTGAGCAACAGGGTTGTCAGAATGCAGAAGGTGAACAATGACATCTACTCCACCAGCATCAAGGGTTTTT
>AYJT01066746.1:0-21396 GCA_001278415.1 Ocimum tenuiflorum
CATGAAAGAACTTGTTAATACTAAGATAGAATATAGAACAAAGTAATAGTGGGGTGGAGAATGAAGGTTTATAATTAAAAGAAAATGTAACTTCTGCTGAATTGAGTTTAATTAGTCTATTCGTGCAAGATGCGTAATCATCCAATGATATTTTCGATCTAGGTATTTCGTTTTTAGCACTTCACGTATTTGGAAACCTCTGGCGAACCGAATTTGGAGAAGTTTGAGCTGTAAAAGAGTATGTAGAAGATCTTTTTAAGCTAAAAGTGCATGCATCTCGACATGTTTATCTATAAGCTTGCCTCCACGGGACGCTTCCTTTTTATGGAAACATTTAATGCTTAATTTGACCGACATAATGGAGTGGCACGTTGCGGGCATACAACGGCTTGTTGTAAATGCCTAGTGATGCCATGTCCTACAAACATTGTCGTCATTATCTCTTCGTCTTTGTACATGTGATATTAGTTTAGACATATTTTTTCACATGAAGTAATAATATTTCTATCAAGGAGCAATGAGCACTGGTACACTATTTTTCTGGGCTTCGACGAATCCTTTTGTTTTTTCTTCAAAGAAGAAAAGTTATGTCGCCACATTTATATTCTTCATTGCTCTGCCAGCAAGTCTAAAGTTCTGCTTTATTGTCTCTATGTTGTTTGTAGCAAGCAAATATTGATGCAAGAAACTAAAATGTACCTTCCCAGTTTGTGAATCAACCAGCATGCCAACAGGATTGTCTCCAACAATAGCAATAACCTTGCCATCTGGACTCACACAAGCATGCTGTAAAGAAAAACCGACAATCGTATATTGCGTCTCTATGGAGAGCAAATTCACAAGTTACGTGGGGCATCAAGGTAAAGGATTCGAATTTATATGGGACATCACGTCGAGTTTATTTTGATATTATACTTTTTTTTTTTTTATTTAAATAACGATGCCTAGAAAAGCCTTAACCATATGAGAGTGCATAAACCATTACAAGCTGATAGTTCCTTCATCATTATATTATAATGTTTTAACAGATAAAATTTCACGAGTGAAAATTCGATCCAACAATAACGATTGTACAAGTTACGACAAATTTAACTTACATTCACTGCCATGGATAAGAGAAATGTTTAACAAGTTGAAATCTCTCTGTGTCAAAATCTCGCACTCCACGATCATTCTTTGAAGCTGTAAAATGAGCAGCACCAGTGGTGGTGGTTCCAGAACATGGATCAGTGTGTGTAAAACACAGCGAAAACTAACATGGAAGGAGGGAATGAAGCTCGCCTCGGACCATCGTAGATGTATGACAGCATTATCACCATAAGTAGTCCTAGTGCAAAAGCTAAGACCAGGTCGATCTAGATACTGCATCAGAAAGTCATATCTCATTCAAATCATCAAGATTATATATCAAGACCTGAAGGCAGATTTTATAATTTTATAGAACCTCATAATCTGGTAACCAGAAGTGATATTTTGAAAGAAAATGATCAAGATTGTATGTCAAAAGAAAACAGCCTACAATCCACAACAACATTGTCTAATTTGCAGATCGAATCCGACAAAAAACCCAAGTAACAAAGCTTTCACCAAGAACGAGAATTACCTTGCAAAGAAGCTCCCCCAGCAATCCTTTGAGTTACCATTTTAAGACTGAATGTTACCTTTTGTGATTCCTCTCCAGAATGGAGTACATTCTCATAATTCTTGTACTGTTCTAGTCTAGTTTGTCTACAATTCTTTCTGGATATACTTAGCCTCTCCCATGGAATTCCTTGGATATCCTTCCTTTCCGTGCCTCAGCAGCTGAAGAATTGGTAATCATGCTGCCCTAATCCCATATTCAAGAATTGGTAATCTTATTTCTCATTCATTCATTCTTATCCTTTTTTTCCCATCAATTCCTCCCAAATTATCATATTCATTGTTCAAATGGTTCTTTAATCTTCAATAAATTATATTAAACAATTAAAAAGTAAGCTACCACAACTATTAATACAGGTAATATTTAATTTATTTTTTAAATTTTATATTAGCTCCAACCTTATATATATATATATAATGAGGTTATTTAATTCTGAATTTTGTTATTGCGATTTTTATTGGATTTGCGTGAAGTCATTGATACATTGCTTATATTTTTAATTTATTGATTGTTAGGTTTTTTTTATTTTTTATTTATGTGTGTGATATGACTGTAATGTAATTTTTAACGTCTTACTTCAAGAGAATTAAAGTTATCTCGAAAAAAGTGTCAATTAACTAATTCAGTTTGAAGGTAGATTTTAGATAACTAGAATGCAATATATATATAATTGCAATGTGCCCACAATACATCTAGCGAGGCGGAACATTTATGTTAAATACAAAGTTGACTTATTCTCTTAAATAAATAGTTTGATATTTTATTTTTGTACATTAATATCATATTAATAATGTTAATGATGCCCCGGTTCCGGTTCGGAACTGTCGATTCCGCAGTTCCGAAAATCTGGAAGCGGAACTGAACTGTCCATTTAAGGGTTTGGGTCCCAATTCAGAACCGGGAACCGTTGGTTCCGGTTATAATGGGTGGTTTTTAATTTTTTTTTTAATTAGCAATTTAGAATTTTCGATAAATAACGAAAATAAAGTAAACGATTTATAAAGTTGTAAAAATTGAAATTTGAATTTATCGAATGTTATAAAATATAAATTGTGATAGAAAATCACAAATTACAAAGTATTCAAATGAAAATTGTTTGTAAAATATAGAAAGCACAAATGTTGCTAATACAATTATAAATTTATAAAACTTGAAGCTAATCCGAATCGTCGTCTTCAAAATCAAAATCGGCATCTCCAAGTCCATTATCGGCTTCCGTGTTGCTTCACTTCCAGCATCCGTCTCTTCGTCATCTTCGTCATCTACGTGCAAGTGTCTCCAATTGGACTCTTTTGCTCGGTTTAGGGCATCCGTCCAATCTTTTAGAATTACTTGGGCTTTATGCTAGATCTTCGATCATCTAACATATGTCCTTTGCTACTAAATGTTTGTTCAATTGCCATCGTCAATGCGGGAATCGCAAAGAATTCATTTGCTATGATGCAAAGGATTGGATATTGTTCTTGCCTCCTAGACTACCATTTAAGGACATCCACTTGTATTGTCGAGTTGAGAGCCGTCCTCCCTCACTTACATATAATCTCCAATATATGTTTCGCGCAAATACATATCAAGTTCGCTACGGGGAGAACTACTACTACCTCCTAAGGCACCTAAGGTACCTTGGTTTATAGCTTGTTGGAATTTTGCTAACAAGGAGTTAGAAGAAAATGAAAATGATGAAGATGAAAATGAGGGTCGTTTAGGTTGAGATTTTCATAAATGACTATAGATTTTGCTATAATGGGCATAAAGTTGATCTAAAGTATGTCTAATTTGGGTCTTAACAATTTCGATTTGGTAGGTTAAATGATTCTACGGGTACTCTACCCTCGTCGTCGTCTCCTAAAAAGCCTCAAGTGGTTGGAGCTTGGTAATATGTATCTATCAATTGAAACACGTTATTATACTTAAAACTAGGGTCAAAAATTCGAGCAATCAAAAAAATCATAGAAATGTTTGTAGAATTCTTTAACCATTTTATAACGATCGCATGAACGATTGTTTGCAACTTGTCAATATGTGAACAAAAGTTAAATTGTATGCTTATAAAACTACAATGATATAAAACACCATTTGAAGTGGGATATAATATACCCCAATAAATCATTTGTTGCGTTTGAAAAAGTTTCTAATAAATCATGTATTTGTTTGGAAGATTCCAATGAAAAGTATATAAACATAAACCGTCAACTTCTTTTATAAAAAAATCCGCTAAATAATCCTTGTAAGGATAGGTAGCGTGTAACATATCGTAGGTGGTATTCCATCAAGTAGAAATATCGGTTGGAAAACGGCGGGGTTTTACCCTCATTTGAGCACAATAAGAAAGCCATTTTCATATGAAAATTTTGTTTCCATGCAAAAATGCAATTGACGCACGAATAGGTTAAACTTCTAAGTTTAAAATATGAGCAATACAACAAGTATGAAAATATTTACCTTGTACTATTGTGATTGCAATCCACGATGAGGGTCGGAATCGCCGCCGTGTTGGTGCTTGTGTTGTCGAAACCAATAGAAAATATTTTCTTTGCAATTTTGTATTGGTGTGCAATTTTAATGATTATTTTTTTCTATATTTTGTGTCGTGTGTGTGTCATTGCATTTTCTATATGCAATTAATCTTTTGTTTAGATTCCAAGAGAAATCTACCCAATGACAAGTGACTCTCATGTAATAGTTCTTTCTAAAGGAATCATCTTATATATCTACACAATTTGAAACTCTTTAATCTAATTTTTTAAATATCTTACATAATTCAAGCATATATCCTCTAACCAAAGTCATATATGTGCATGTCATATTTATTTTCCCTATGGACTTTTGTGCAGGTTGTACTTTCTTCATTACTCTAGAAAAACTCAATTAGATGCAAAATCAAAACGAAGTGAATTGCATGCACAATATCTAGCTTATTCCTACCTAACTTCTATTGCATTGTATTCAAAAAGTGAGACCTGTACCGGAATCGGATTGGGAAGAAAATACACCCAAGTTTAATTGGGCTTGGCTCGTCGTCATACCAAGCTTTTTGAGGTGCTTGGACCTCAAATGCTTTTGGTAACTTCCATATCCTTCGGCGGCGGTGAACTTGTACCTTTGCGAGCAATAGTTGCATGCAAAAGATATCAAATTGCTCCGGCTTCCCTTGTTGTTGCTTCACCAATCGAACTTTTTTATAGTCAGATGCTCTTTGACTTCACAAAAACTTCCTCGACCTCATCATCAATATCATCTTCATTGTCTCCTTGTCCACCGTTGCCGTCTCCACCACTTTCGCCGCCATCGCCTTGTAGTTCTTGCTCCAAATCATATTCATGACGTCGGAGTTGCCATGCGTATGCTTCATCATTTAAAATTCTTTCCTCGGTTTCACTAAGGGAAATATCGGTGTCGACGTCGTGTAAGCTTGGTGACTCACGATATTTTGTACGTCGTGATGTTGGAATACTTTCGTTTTGGGATATCATGGCTTTGACCTATCACCATCACGACGGCCACCACCACGAGATGAAGACATGTTGATCGAATTGAAATGTAAAATGCAAATAAAATGAAGAATTTAAATGTAGAAACTACAAATATCATAAACTAGAACAAAATATTTGACCGAATTTGCTGAATAGAAGATAGAATTGAGAGAGAAATAGAGATTGAGAATTTTGGGTAATTAAAAATTAGAGGAGTAGGGGGAGTATTATAGTTAAAAATCTGAAAAAAAGAAATTGTTACCATTGGGAACCGTCGGTTCCAGTTCGGAACAGTGGAACCGGCAATTTCCCATGATATGGCGCCCTCTGATTGGCTAATTCAACGCACCCGTCAAAATTTTGACCGTTGGAATCGACGGTTCCCACCAACGGTAATATTTTATTTATTTATTTATTTTAGCATGGAATCGCCGATTTCACGGTTCCGTTTTTTGGGAATCGGAACTGGACCGGGCAAAAATGCCCACAATTCCGGTTCGGAACCGGAGAACTGGTTCCGATTCCAAATGGCATCAGTAAATAATGTGTTTCTGTCATTCCTTCGGGAACGCTGAAGTGGTGGAGACCCATGTTTAAAGACCCTCAGAATGAGATAGATATATGGTTCAAATCTCCATTCCCCTATCCCAACTCAAAAAAAAAAAAATAATGTGTTAGTGTTATAATCCGATGAAATAATCAAACGATTCTTAATTATTCTCATTTATTATCATGATTAGTGTTATAATTAAATATTTAAGAAGAATTTTTTAAAATCATAACTTAACTTATGAAATTCATAGGTGATAAAATGCTTACAAATCTAAAGATTATATAAAAAGGTTATCGCCTTTATTTTGAGAAAGTTAGGAATTATTTTTTTATTGAATCAGACAAATCAAAATTTGTATTATTTTGTAATCAGAATATCAATGACCTTGATGAAAAAAACTAAATCTGACACATGTAAATTACTTAATTAAATTATCAATTTTGAGTTTAAGTAATCAGTTGATAAATCTGTAGACGGGAATGCAATCAGTATTATTAGTGAATATATATACCAACAAATTTATAATTTGTGCTCGAATTCTTTATGATGAATAAGGTAATTTATTAATATTTTGATATCTATTATTATCATATAAGAATTAGAAAATAAAATGTGGTAGGATGACATCTAAATTGCATTATTGATAAGTGCAAATCTTATTTATAATATCAAAATAAATTAATTATATCATGCATAAATAATTACATTATTGTCTCATAGAGTAATTATTCGAAGATGACAAAATAAAAAACAAATAATTTGAAAGAAATACACACTTTTATAAGATATAAATTTATGTAGTCCCGTTAAATATCTAAGAAAGAGAAGGCCTATTAAGATTAAAAATGGAAGTAAGAAGAAGATTGTAATACTCACCTTCCAATTCCTCAAATTTCTGAGTTATTAAAAGGACGAAAATCGAATTCTAGAGCAAAATTAAACAAGAAATCCACAGAACTGGAGCGCGATCTAATTATTCATTCACCATATAAATAAAAGTCAATGCCACGACTTTTGCGGGAAATTGGATTAATTAATTGCTAAAAAACCATGCAACCGACACAACTCAAAAACAAGTTAATTGACATCTGCCCTTCTTATTTGACTTTTGAAGTTCTACTTATAAATAATGTGTCACTCAATTATAAGGGTTGAGAATAATTAAATTTTGGCAAAAATTTGTGTTAGACCGCCTAAACAATTTAGGCGGATTTAAATAGTTCAGTTTCACCAACTCAAATCTATAACCGTCTTTGATTCTAAAATCAAACTCATACCCTTCATGAATCCTAAATCAAAATCCACCTAAATGATTTAAGCCGCCTAAAAGGAGACCTCCTCTTAAATTTTTTTTTTCCACAATTAATAGTATATTGCCGCATGAGCCGTGGACAGTTATCTCATGGCCAGAGAAGCTATATTAGAGCGTTAACGCTATTTTGTTTATCCCTTGCTTTTATCTCTTTTGGAAAACATGTACAAGCAACTTGCAAACTTATGGGATCAACTTAATTATTGTTATCATTAATTAATTCATAATTAGTGATTTTACCAACTTAATTATTGTTGATTAATTAATTCATAATTAGTGATTTTACTACGGGACCTGAGGAATTTTGGTTGAGATCTCATGTTATATAATATTATTATATATTATGTTATATTATCTGGATGATTGATATGTGTACTTATTAATGAATATAAATCATGATAATTTTTTTTTTATTAACATTATGATTTACCCTTAATTATTCCTCCCCTAGTTATATTTATGGCTTCTGTTTTGACTAATTAACATACTAATTTCTATGTAAAGGATGCTTGGAATTAAGCAGCAAAAATAAAAGCAAGTCTTTTTGTTGCAGCATCCGTCATCATTTTGATTAGAAAGAAGAAAGTATTTTCCGGGCTTTGATGAATCCTTTTTTCCCCCTAAATGTAGACGTTATTTTATCATCCACGTTCCAAGTTCATGAGCCAACTTTTCTACAGAGCTGTTGCTTCATTATATTGCAAACACTTTTTCCTCGAACTTTTAGTGTAAAAAATTAGCGAATCCTGCTCATTTCCGACCATAATTGTCCTTCGCTTGCTTGCAGTAGGGTAGTGATTCCTACGAGCTAGTTAGGTTGGGAACCGATGTCTCCACAGTTGAGAAAAATGTGGAACCAGAAACGAGCCGTCTAGAATAAGGTTACGCTTTTGAATATGGATCCCTTTTAGATCCTATTCAAAATCATTGGTTTGGTTCAAAACAAGCAATTTTTTTTTTCGGGTTAAGCCGGTTCTGAATCCAGGTTAACGGTTCAAAAAGTCCAAAATTGATCCGTGGAAAAAATAACCCGGTCACGGTATGGAATCATCGGATCCAGTTCCATTTGGGCATCACTGCATTGTGTTTCTGAAAACTGAGATTTTCTTGATCTTTTGTCCAAGCAAAAGCAACTCGTTGGACTCATGATGTCCTTCTCAACTCTCCATTTAGAATCTTGAATTCCTTAATTATGAGGCCAAACGAACACCATCATTTTCAAATCTCGATGAATGGAGTTTCAAACAACAATTTGCAACTTCATGATATGGATGGTGCAGATTTGCAAGATATATATTTAAATGGAGTTTTAGGGTTCTCCATCTATATATATATATATATATGTATATGTATATATATAAATGAAAAGATAAGATGATGGATTGTTGTATATATGTGGAGATGAAATGGTGATGTGTCGAGAAAAAGAGGTCACGTAAGTTATGGTGTGGTGGGAATGGACATATGAAATTGACTTCGCAATCTCCACTTTGCTTTACGTCAAGGGAACTACTCCTTTACCCACACATTTTTACCTAACCTATCATTTATATGTCTTGCATATTTCATTTTCCAAAAAAAAAAAAAAGAAAAGATTTACTTGGGGGAAAAAATAATTTAGGGGAGAGTTTGGTATTCAATGTTTATTTTTCGATCATTGTTTAACTTTTTAAGACGTGTTAACGGAATTTTTGATAAATATAATCATTTTTACGGTATTTTGTGGTAAATAATAATAGTAATTTAATATCATAATAAAATTATTGAAAAATTAAACCATTAGCTTGAAAATAAAATTTAATCTAAACAAATAAGTTTACAATGCATCTACCATTGGTGAGTAGACTGAATGGTATTTTCATCTATAATAGACGAGATACTTGAGTTCGAATCCTCTCCTACCAAATTTACCAAAAAAAACAAAAAACAAAGAAAAGTTTTCTAATATATCTTATGTGCACAAATGAAATAATTAACTAAATAGACGATTTAATTCAACGATAAAGGAAAAAATTTAATCCATAAATGAAATTTCTCAACACATAAATTGGGCTTACAATCTTTCATGGTTGTATCTTTTATATTCCATTCTTTGATTTTTTCATTCCATACACTCGATCCCTACCTCTTTTAATTTCTTTTTTCTTGTTTTTTCTGAACAACTTATGCAAGGGACACTATATATATATATATATATATAAAAGAAAGAATAAGAAAATCGATCATTTTGAAGTAATTTTTGTATCGAGGGCATCTGGAAGGTACATCTTTATGTCTAACTTTATCATATTCAATTGTTAACAAATTGACGTGATAAGAATTCGATTCATATATTATCCTATGTAAATCAACTAACCTTCACTTGCTTGATGTTTTTTATAGTATTTCCATCACTTCTCTCTTTTAATTTTATTCTTGTTTACTCATAACAACTTGGGTCAGGGTTTGCAGAGAAAATCCAATCCCTCTAAAGTAATTTTCATATTAGCGAGGCATTGTCCCACCTATTCTTCTTCCAAGTAGGTCTGTCTATATATTTACTTTATCATATTGAATTGTTAACACATTGACACGACGAGAATTCGATTCATAAAAATGGTTACCCTATTTAAATTAAGTAACCTTCACATGGTTGCTGGTATTTTTTTTAGTATTTTGACCACTTGATATGTCCTTATTTTTGTTGTTACATGCTTAGCATCAAATGATTGGGATCATTGGAAAAAATAATAATATAGTTGATGGAACAATAACAATTAGTGGGTGCATGTGTAAGTGGGAATGATTCCTTGGCCAGATTATTTAAGACAATGAGGCTTCTTGGGACGGAAGTGGTTTGTTGGAGGCTACTTTTTTGGTTAAGGTGGTAAAGTTTGTTCACCTTTTTTTTTTTTAAAGTTTTTTGAGAAATAAAGTTTGTTAACTTTCAATTTAATTTCACAGAAATGGTAAGAAAAAAAAAAGTGAAGCGTTGGTTGAAGCGTTAAAGTCCTGTTTGGCGGTTTTCGAAACATAATTAGTTATACTAATGTAACTATAATGCATTCAAATAATATAATGCATTATGATTTGAAAAGTACGAAAATATATCCCATCATATAATGAGGAGTATGGGCAATAGGCAACATGATTTATTTTTCAATATTAATTTTATTATTTTTTAATGGAACTGTTATAAATATGGATAAATACCACAAGTAAATGTATTACTTTAATGAAGGAAATGTTTACAATTCTTTCTTTTTTATCAAATAAAATTTAATTTCTTTCTGCTCCAATTTATATACAAGAAAAACTTGCGTTAGACCGTCTAAACGATTTAGGCGGATCTAAATAGTTCGTTTTCACTAATTTAAACTCATACCCGCCTTGAATCATAAACTCTAACATCATATCATCTGTGGATCCTAAACTCAAACCCGCCTACGATATAACGAAAGACCTCCTCTTTAGGGTTTGTAGCACGGGAACATGATAGCATAAGTTGCATAACTCTCACACCTTAGATTAATGAATTTAGTTCCAATTTAAGTGCGGCACATAAGATGTCATGTAATGGTAAGAAATGATTGTGCAATAATGATCCCATTATTACTATTTTCATTCAAGTATCTTTCTAGATTCCAGATACGAAATATATTCACGACTAAATCATCAAAATAAATTACATAAAAAAATAATACTGGAATGTCGACTATGCCTACAACAAACTTATCAAGAAACTTGGCATCTATGGCGGGCACGTCAGCAGTAACCACAGTAAAAATTTTCGATATTTATGTTTGTGTAGAAAAACGAAAGCAAGTAAGCGTATCATTATCAACACAAACATAATATTGTTTTGAAGTTTTTAAGGTTTAATGTAATGTAAATGCAGCATGAAATAACCCAAAAATATATCATAAACTGTTTGGTTGGTTGGTCTTATGGGGAATTGTGGTCCGTAGCTGTAACGTCGTTACTTTTTCGGAATACCAAACACACACACACACACACACACACTAATTCAGAAATCACAAGCAGCTTCACCACCACCGCCGTAGCCCAGCTTCTCCGCCCTGCTCCGCCGTAGGTGAATTTTCCAATCTGCCAACCCTATGTGTATTTCTTTGACCGCAAATCCCCCAAAAGCATGTCGCTCGTTTGAAAAATCGGTTCTTGGTTGTTTTCTCTACCCTATTCAATACGCCAACTAACGTATCCGTAATTAATATGGGAAAAAGATAGACCCATTTTACCTTTTAGAAATGTCGAGTTCGCAAGCGGTAATTATTTTGTGGGCTTGGGTTCGTGTTCTCTAGATCGAGCCGTTGTTTGTCACTTTTTTTTTTTTAAAACTTTCTTTTTGTTTGCTTTTATACCTTCCCTTTCGCTTTGTTATGATTTTCGTCTTTCTTTTACTCGAAGCTCGTGGGTCGGTTTTCTGGGGAATTTAGCTTCCAAGATCTGTTTGGTGTTTGAATTCTGAGCCTTTTCTGGGTAATGCTTTAATTAATTAGCTGCATTACTCCAAATTCTTTGATTTTATGTTCCTTTCACGTTTGTGATTCAGATAGAACAGGAGCTCAGCTAATAGGAGGGGAAGTGATTTGTGAAGTTTGAGGTTTTAGGCCTTGTAATTGTAGGTGGGAGATTTGTATTTAATGCAAGATTTGGATTCTGCTGTCTAGGACCTGCCTTTTGGGGTGGTCTTGCTGCTATTACACTATACACTTAGATAGCTACGGATTTGGATTAGGAGGTACAAGGATAATTGAGGAGGGAGAGGAGATTGTGAGTTTTTGGGGTGGTTTTGCTGCTATTAGCCCTCTGAAAGTTTTCCTCAACTGCGCAGATATCACCGATAAAGCGACTAGTGGGGCAGCTGCTTTTGTCATGGGTGGGAAATGAATCTCTTCTGTTGGCAGTGGCTGCTTGAGTTGTTCTGTTTGAGATGATTGACCAATTTATTAACTTCGTCATTCGGCCGCCTAGGTATATTTCCTGCTTGAAGCTTGTTTTGTTTTCTTTTTCTCCAATTCTTTCATGGTATTCTTTATTCATTTTACTAGCACAGTGAGAATTTGCTTTGATCTCTCTTAAAAATTGCGGCCACAAAGCTTGAATGTGAAACGAATGTCTGCTCCAGTGAAAGGGTTAAATTGCTCGCTCACATATGATAACTGTTTCTACTTGTCTTCTCATAAGTGATCAGTTTAGGATTTGTAAAAGGATATGATGTGTGTTCATGCTGTTTTAGGTAGCATAGAAAGAGATGAAACAGAATGTTTGAGGTGTAAGGCCGTGCCACATTAGTTTGATTCTGTGGACAAGACGCCATCTATTTGATGCAGACTATTCATTACATGCACTCTATACTATACTTTAAGTGAACTTCTACTAATCTTTATGCTCTAGTTTAGTACATCTGTTACTGTGTACAGACATTATAGTTTCGTCCCTAATTATAGTGTTTGACTCTTGAAATAGGGTGCCCCACAAACTTAGATTTTCCCTGTTAACACGTAAATCATTGGTATCTTGATGATTTTTTTGTCGGTTTACCTTTTTTTTGTTTGTTTTACTTCGTCTTTGAATTACTCATGTTGGTGTATGTTAACAGTTGGAAATTTTAATTTCATATTCGGAATAACCATATTTTTCATAAATGGGAACATTCCTTATTACGCATGTGTATCTTTCCTTTCTGTTTAAATAGCTGCTAATTTTTGTCAGATTTGGTTTTGGAAATGGTCGTCTGGGTTGCAGTTTTAATTAAGAAAAACTATCTTGTAGCATCTATGTTAGTCTTTTCTTTCACTTTATATCTTATGATTGCCATTAGGTTGTGTCATGGTATATGCCAGTCACATGCATCTTATGTTTGTTCTTTAACATTCCTGCTCTGTGCCTGTGTTACTTGGTTTATTATAACTGTGTGCTGGCTATTATGGACTAAGACTTGGTAGAAGACACACCTGTATTCGGAGGTGTATCAGTGTTTGCTACTACATATTTCTTATGGTGTTCTGCCAACGTACAAATGTCAGTAATTGTCATTTTTCCCCTTCTCAAACCTAATATGTTGAGTTGCTTTGACAGTTCATTTTATGTGCATTCTCAAATTCTATTCTATCAATATTTAATATCTGTCTACTCATGTAAGCGAGTTGCTGTCACTATTATTTTAACTTTATGCTTCCACTTGCTATGAAAACAGGGCCGATTACAACCCAGATCAGTATCTGTGGGAGAAGGATTTTTCTCTAGCAGGAAGAAAGTACAAAAGAGAAGACGTGGAGGCAAGTATGGGCATCAGTTACCAAAATCTTCTCATCCACTAAATTAATGGATGTTTGTTGTGCAGTTCTTAATTCGACCATATTGAGTTTCTGAAAGTATATTTCCTTAATTTGCAGCTTACAAATGAAAGGGGCCATACCTTAAGATGTAGCCATTATGTTCCTTCACAGTTCCCAGATGATTCTCCTCTTCCTTGTGTCATATATTGCCATGGAAACAGGTGTGAATTGTTTCGCTTTGAGAAATTTATTGTTTAAAATATACTTACTGCAGCATATTTATGAACTAAGCTTTTTGAATTTTTGCCCTCACTTATCTTTTGAGAATGAACTTTAAGATCTCAGTTGTGCATGAAGATTAAAATAGCAAGTATGAGAAATGCCTTTACTAGTAAATTTATAATAAGTCCACCCTTAAGTTGGATTCTACTACAATAGCCCTGATTGTTTGCAGATAATATTCACTTAGCACCGTCTTACTTATTTTGAGAAACCAAACCAGAGGAAGTTAAATAGCCATTTTAATTCTAACAATGAGTTACGAGAAATCAAAACGTCAACAAAATAATAACTTATAAACTGGTTCCTCCCCCAACATATACTAATAGCCAACAAATACGAGGCTTTGAAACGTATTGTTATTTGGCCAACTCCTTAAAAATTTTCAATTCGACGATGATTCGAGATGCCAGCGGAATGATCGGCCAGACAGAGGCTAGGGCTGCTTCCTTCCCACCACGTCCTTCGGACAATTGAGTACAACTTCGCAATTTCTCATGCCAACTGAATTAGCTGATATGTGGAATGAAGGTGTGCATCCATGCACGACACATATCTATATTCATCTGATTTTAAGGGCAATTTTTCTTAATGCTGTACTAGGTGAGGTGAATTTGATATGACAATCCACTATCCTAAAGATACACAAACATGCACAAACTACATGTGCATGTATGTGGGTCAGCGAATGGATTATAAGAAAGACTGGATTTATAGTTGAGTTAGTTTTAGTTGATTTGTAATTTAGAATCTGAAAACTGTCTGAGTCTTCCATGTCATGCACGTTTAAACTAATTTTTGCCAGCCTAGCAAATTGGGCGAAACTGCACCAGCTAAATCATGGCTAAATTTGACAATTTCAAAGAACTCACCAGAATTGTTTTGCATGTACTCAATACATTTTTTTGGATCTTCTGACTTTTGAGTCTCTTAACATTAAATTGACTCCAAATTGGATGAATCTCATTTTTTTGACCATCTCTCTAAGTTCATTATATGCTGTCTTGCCCCGGCCCTTGATGATCAAGTTTTAGTATGCAGTTAACATGGTGCAGCTGCTGAATCGGGGGTGGGGGGGATTCACTATTTAGTTAACCAGCCCAATCCAAAATAAAATTATCTCCAAATTTATGTGGATTGGACGAAATATGTGTCTTGTAACTTTTTGACAATATAGTTCTTCTCATGTGATACCTGTGAAAGCTAATTTTTCTTTTTCTTGTTGTACAGTGGATGTCGGGCCGATGCAAATGAAGCTGCTGTAGTTCTTCTGCCTTCGAATATCACAGTATTCACACTTGATTTTTCAGGTTCTGGCTTGTCGGATGGAGATTATGTTAGTCTTGGTTGGCATGAGGTACTTTTCATCTGCCATCTTGTATCTCTTGTACTATGTGTTTCGTGGGCCTAAGTAAAACCCCTGCCTTCATTTCAGAAAAATGATCTCAAGGTTGTGATGTCATATTTGAGAAGCAATGAGAAAGTATCTCGCATTGGCCTTTGGGGAAGATCAATGGGTGCAGTGACGAGGTTGGTAATCGACTGTCCCTTTACCCCTGATTTATTGGGTTGGCATATCATCCACCTCCAGATTTGGTTGAGCTTAAAAATCACCCACCATGCCCCATCCTCTTCATGTTTCGTTTGTTTACTGCCAGTTTTCAAGTTCTTATACAAATGTGAAATATCCATGAACCGAAAAAATAATAGCTATTCGCTGAGTTATCTTCAATTGATAGTTATTTAGTGTTTTCCTGAATCATTAATCCATCAATTGGTAAATTGTGGACAGTTATGTAGCTGGTGATTTTTCTTAAGTTGGGATGAAATTGACTCAGATTGATTGATGCAAGAGGAACTTTCTGAACTATCAAGTGATTCAAAGCTTTGAACAGTGTACACTGCCAGCTATTCAGCTGTGCGCTGGTACTAAAAAGCTTGTTCTGATTTGCAGGATTTTTTTATAATAATTGGCTTTTCACTGTTCAAGCATGATTACTTTCAGAAAACATAGATTAATGAACCAAACGACTCATATAATAGAAAGAGTAACTATGCAAGATTAAGAGCTAAATCACAGATATAAAAGAAGCTTCTTTGGTATCATTTATAAAATATAGAATAAGATGTAAACCAGTATGGGTTCTAACTAAAACAAAGGAGTGAATCTCCATCTCGCTCGTTGCACTAATTTTTCAGTTCTTGCTCTTGACTTCTGGGTTTGGAGAGTAGGTATTTTCCTTTAATTTTGCCAGAATTACTTTCTTAGAGTTTGTGCAGGATTGTTGTCCTTTCTTTCAGATACTAATGCTTGCTTGTATGCCCTTCTATCAAATATTCTGCAGCCTTCTTTACGGAGCAGAAGACCCTTCTATAGCTGGAATGGTGCTGGACAGTGCCTTCTCTAATTTGTTCAATCTCATGCTGGAACTTGCAGACGTGTACAAAATCCGGCTACCTAAATTTACAGTATGGGCATCATTACCCCTTCTTATTTTCCTACAATTAGAGGCCTGTGTATGTATGTAATAAGACAGGATGGCGAGTTTGCTTTAGTCCTTTGCTCTTATTGTAAGAATTTGGACGTTTAATGCAGTATATACTTTGTTAAATTCACCAAGCAAACAATATCTTATGCTGTTGTTTAGTTTAGGAGTTAGCAAAACCGTAATTCATTATCCTATGTTTCGTTTTGCACTACCAGGATAATTGTTTCGTTTTGCAGTACCAGGACAATCAAACATACTGTCATTGGATTGTTAGTTGTGCAAAGTTCTAGAATTGTCTATATGATGTGCAAGTTTTGAAATATTGATACTAATTGATTTAGTAATACCACCTGGTCTCCCCATGTCAATGCAGGTTAAGATGGCTCTTCAGTATATGCGACGAGTAATCCAGAAGAAGGCCAAATTTGACATCACGCGGCTTGATTGTGTACAGGTCTCATCCACTTATCTATATGAGATTTGCTGTTTTTTTTTTAAATTAAGTACAATAACATAATAAACTCCACCCCCTAATGTCCCCACATAAATTCGAACCCTTGACCTTTAAGATCATGAGAAAGTTGGTTACCCACTTGCACCCCAAGGTGTTCTAACCTTTGAAATCTTTAATATGTAAATCTATTGTTGTTCGGTGTTTATAGTGAAATATGGGTACATATGATATAATTTTAATGCTAATGCTTTTAATTTCCCAACCTGGCAGGTTGCTCCCAAGACATTTATACCTGCTATGTTTGGACATGCAAAAGATGACAAATTCATTCAACCTCGGCATTCTGATGATATCTTTAATGCATATGCGGTGTGGAAACATTCTCTAGATCTTTATCTTTTTTTTAATATTTTAACATTCTATGTAACAACCTTTTGGTTCTTTGCAGGGTGATAAAAATATCATTAAATTTGAGGGTGATCACAACTCTTCTCGGCCTCAATTTTACTATGATTCTGTATCTATTTTTTTCTATAATGTCCTTCATCCTCCTCGGCCTCCTTCATATTCATCAAAGATCGAGAAATATTTTGATCTGGGAGATGTTAAAGTTGACGCTGGCGTGGAAGAGGTATCTCGTGCCTTTAATTGTTTCTTTCATATATACATTACATTTATGTGCAAAATCTTGGCAAAAGTCATGATTATCGTGGATCTTTCATAGTTTGGTTTAACTTTTCTGTTCTGCCAAATCCTTAAAATGATACGGATGCACGTGCCATGCAGAAATTCTGCATTAAAGAGAGATTTAAGTTTACAAACAGCTTATTCTGCTCAGTGACCTGATACTTGTTAAACTAGTTTCTGTTATTACTTCAATTTTCAATTACATGTCTCAAAGAAATGAATCTGTCATGTGTACAACTTGGTAATTTACACGTTCTTGGATCATCAGCCTCGTGTTTTTCCTATTTGCTGATGCAACTATTCTTTTTTTTTTTCAGAATATTTTATATGAGATAATTGCTGGGCTGCGGAATGTAAGTGTCGATGCACCGAGTTCTTCTGCTGCACCCTGTTGCATTTCATCGACAAAATCTGTGGGGGAACTACTCTCTGACATAGCACCTGTTTGTAATGTAAATTATTAACCTCTCCCCTCGAGTTGATCTTGTTCAAAATTATGGAATATATTCTTTTGGTTATCCAACTTTTTAGATAATGGCACTTTTGAGTTTTGTTATACGAACGATTATTGCAGGATGCATTGATTTCTGAAGAAGCTGATCTCAACAGTAGTAGTATCGCATCACCTCAACAGGTACTTGCATGTGCACCTGCTCAAAGTGAAGCAATCATTACACCTGGCTATTTTTTCATAAGATAAAGCTCTCCATATCACTTTGTTAGGACAAACAAACGGGGCCGAATGAAGAGTGTTGCTCCTACACAAGCTCCAACAGAGAGAGTTGGGGAAGATGCTCTTCTCTGGGCAGCGACGATCTTCCTTCTATGGAGACGAGCATCAGTAACTCTGATCAGGTCTCTCTCCCTCTTCGTACTTTTCTCTTACATCATCTAATCACAGAAACAGCTAAAAGTCTAAAATGTGTTGTGTTTGTTCTATTCCCTTCAACAGACAACTATAAAGGTCCTTGCGACACCTCTACGAAACACAGATCAAAATACGTTAGGCTCTCCAAAGGACGACACCAAGAAGAAGAAGAAAAAGAAGAAGTCGAGGCGTGAGAAGTTCGAAAAGCTGGAGGCTCTAAGCCAGCGCATTCGTCTTTGCATCTTGAAGAGAGTTAATCATAGGAGACACTGCTCCACATGACCAACCTTCGTTATAGAATAGGATATTTGCTTTCTTAGTCATCATCTATGCCTTTTTATCCTTCTACTTTGTATTCTGAAAAGAAGAAAAAAAAGCCAAGTTTGATAACATTGTTAGGTGGCTACCAGTTTGCTTATTGTTCCTCAACATGATCTTGCTTGTACATCAATACTGGTGCAGTCTCTCACCACCCTTTAACCACTCAATTGCATTTCTTCCTATTTGATTCATTCCTTTTATGAAGAAAATAATTAATAAAAGAACACATTAAAGCCTAGCAGAAAGGCTTCTCAGAGAAATCAAACACTCAAATCACTTGGTAGAAAGGTCTCAAATGTGTTGGTCTGTCAAATCGACACTTCTAAGCCTAAATTTCTGCTTACAATCTAAATACGCAGATGCAGTTATATATATTAGATACTACAGGTACATGGTACAACTAACAAGTAGCACAGAGAATCTGAGTAATATGCTCCACTATGAACTACTACATGCTACCAGAGACCTTCTCCAACTGATTCTCATCCACTATTGGTAGTTCTGATGAATGATCAAACTGCTCTCTTGATAAGAAAAGTGGGTGCTGCTGTTGGTAGGGAGAGTTCAAGCTCGACTCCAGTATCGAGTGAGGGAGAACCAGCTCTTGCTCAGCAAACGCCACATCGCTGTTTCCTCGTTTCTTTTTGGCCGGCCGACCGCTGGGGCTCTCGACGGGCGAACTTGCCTGGCAGCTGGAATCAGGGGTTAGAGGCTCGTGGTGGGAGGAGAAGGATTCGTCGAGAGAAAGACTCTTGGTGGAGGCATGTTCGTTGGCGGGCTTGTCTACAAAAGGCGATTCAGATGTTGGAGCAGGTGTTGCAGGGTCTGTTTTATTGTCAGATTCTGGGCAAATGTCGTCAGTCCCTGGAGCCGATGCTCCAGATCCAGGGGCATCGGAAAGAACTCCACTGATGCGCTGCTGTTCTTCGATAATCTTTTTTAGGTACTTTCCTTGGGCTTCGATCCGTAGCTGTAGCTGTCTTTGCACCTGTGGGATCCATTTGAAGTCTCTCAACAAGGAGTAACTTTTCACACAGTTTTCAAAAGGATTTTAATGTTCCCACCCCTCTTATGCAATAATAAAACCACACGGCTTATATTCATATGAAGAAAAATTACACACACATCTCGGCATCTCTGGAGTGAATTTCTAAAGAGATCTACTGTGTATTTTTAGACAACCTTCATGAGGGTTAAAAATCTTTATCAAGAAGTCTCTCTCTCACAGAATTAAACCCATTTTTGTTAAGCAAGTTAGCAAATGAATTATAGAGCATACCTCCAATTGTTCATGCAGTCGCTTTTGGACCTCCATCTGCAATTTGAGCGCTTCAGTTATTTGCATTCCACTACAAACCAAAAAAAAAGTGAGTACTCGATCATAATAATGTAATAGACCATAATGGGGGTAATAGGATGACCTAAAAACATGGTGATAGAATAAACAATGAAGAATCAACCAGATGCCATCTAATTTCATAAGATACTCATGAAAAACAATACACGGTCCAAGTGGAGAATGGTGAAAATGAGGAAGCAGTTTCTACTCACGATGAACCATCCAAGCCAGGAAGCATATCGCCTGATTCTTTCTTATCAGCTTTTCTCCCTTGTTTATAAAATCAAGTCAAACTTATCAATAGTAGAATACACAAAAATTCTGAAAATTTGAAGTTTCAAGAACAAAAATGACAATCAACTACCAGCTACAAAATAGAATGCAAAACTGCTGCATTATAACCTACCATCAGAAGAAGAATCTGGAAGATACTTAGCAAGCCGGTATTTCTGTTCAAGACAATAAAAGTTAGTTAAGCTTCAAGGACTCAAGTATAATAGACACCAGCATGGTGAAAATTGAAAGGGATTCTTTGGTACGCATACCTGCAAGTGGCTTTTTACATGGTAAATTGTTAGCCCTTGAACTCCCATAACTCTGAGAACACCTTTAGGAGTAGCTCCTAAAGATAATAGTAAAACATGATAAGTTTTTTTAACATGAATGAAGACTGAAATATGCTTTTTCCACCAAATTCTTGAAACATCCATTAATAAACACGGTGATTTTTTTCGGAACTTCTTGAGATTTACACAAGCTATATAAATTGCTACATCATCTTTGAAATAGAAATATCTTTAATGCAACCCTTAAATGGAATGAATAAAAGCCAAAGTAACATTTTTCTTATTCCATCTTCTGGGTTTCACATCTTTTAAGTGATTATAGAATATTTTTCTTTTCTTCCAACTTTGCTGTCAGGATCATCGTGGAAATAATGTTATAGAGTAAAAGGAACTCACTATCTGGCCCACCAAGCTGCGCCACGGCATCAACAAATCGTTCATGAAGCTCATGTGTCCAGCGAAGCCGCTGCTTAGAGGCCAAATTTGAATTGTTGCTTCCACTGTTAGCTCCACTGATAGGATCCATTGCATCTAATGGCTGACTTTGAACAACTGGATTGCTGTGAGCTAAGCTTGAACTAGGAACACCATTGGGCTGATACATATTTCATTAATCTACGGCAGGAACCAGTTGATGAAGTCAATATATATGTCTGTAACAAGTGAAGTAAACTAAAGACGAACATTTGATGATCTGACAAAGATAAACATTTGGTAACAATGTAAATACAAATAGTATGAATTGATTTATTATCATAGTTATGGAAAAGAGCAAAACCATTCAATTTCTCCTTTTCAATCCACAAGCATGACATACAGCAGGCAGGTTATTGCAACCAAAACCAAATTCAATTGATATGGTTTAGGCAAAACTGCATTTCCAAACAATTAATAAAACAAATAAATCCAACAAGCTTCAAAAGATTCAAAAGTTTAGACATGAACAAAGTTATAAGAGCTCATTTCTTTCTAAAGAAACATCAACTAGTGTGATAGGGACTCAAAAAGGGGTAACCAAATCTAAGTGGAAATAAACTTTAACACAAATTCCAATAGGTTCAATTGAGTTCAGTAATCTGGAGTAATCCAGATGAGTTATATACAAGCTTTAATCGATAAAAAAAAAAAAAAA
>AYJT01066747.1:0-10647 GCA_001278415.1 Ocimum tenuiflorum
ATAAAAAACGGACACATATTTCAAATTCGCAGTTTTCATGACCTTTCAGAAAAGTGTTTAATTTAATTTCGGTAACCTCATATATACCATCCACAGAAGCGGATAAACTATAAACCAGGAGATAAATGTCACCGGTCGTCACCAAAGATAAAAGATTGCGGTAAAGCGCACTATCGAATTCCATTAAAGCCCAAAAAAGGCTGCGAAAGCATGAAATAGAGCACATTTACACCATTAGAATCAGAAAAATATAACCATAACCATTTCTAACAAAAGATCAAATCTGAGAGAGGGCCCCGGACTTCTTACAAAACCGTGGTCAAATAAGTGCTCGGACAAAAAGGAATAAAAAAAAAAGGAAAACATTTCAGTTGCTTTCTTAAATGTACTTGCCATCTCTCACAAAGAATTATGGCCACATACACATAATCAGCTAAACTCGATTCTTCCAGAAAAATCAACACGAATTTGCAGCGCGCATCAGAAATCAGCACTCTCAAAATCCGAATGCTTCACATAAATCGAAAAGCAGTTGACCAAACTCTCAAACCATAACAGCGTGTAATAAACCCCGGAAAATAAGGCAGAAATTCACAACATAACATAAGGAAAAGTGAAATCAGTACCCAGATCTAGCGAATTCGAGGCAGCGATCCTCCAAATCTTCGACGAACATCAATGAGACGAAATCATGCTGATTTGAAGTCGAGGAGCCCAAAATCCTCGGGGAGAAATATAAATTGAGCTGACAACAATAGGTTATTCAATTATGTGGATTGCGACCTGTGCAATGAATGAAGACTGAAATTGGCGAGTACAGAGCTGAAATATGAGCATTCAAGGGGGCTCTGAATTCCCAAAAAAATAGCTCTCTCTTTTTTTATATATTATTATAATTATTATTAATCAGAGTCGCATAAAAATATTATATGAGAAGGGGGGTTATATTTATTAGGCATGACTGGTAAAGGAAGTAAAAAAGGTGGCACAGTGTCTTTTTACCATTCAATATACCATAAATAAAACAATGAACATGTATTCTGGTCTGTGATCAAGAGTTGCAACCGAATTTATATTCGAGACACTCTTTTGTTAGACGGTTTAACTGATTAACCGAAAAATTTTTATTATTTAATTTTTAAGTACTAGTGAATCTCTCTTTGTAGTTAAATTTTATTAAACTAAATCTCTATTTCATCGTTTTAATTATTTTGATAGGAAAGATATATCAAAGAAAATACTTATTCTCCGTGCATGTGTCTTTTAAATTAAATTTAATTCTGAATATATTAATACAAAACCTAAATGAACATAATAAAGTGTAATCGAGATCTTATAAAACACCAATTAGACTAGTAAATCTTGATTAAGATGTTATAAACTCTAAACCAGATGAATGAATCAACTCTAACTAAAGATTTTTTTTTAAAAAAAAAAACCCTTAAATGATTATACTTTTTTTTATTTCTTTGTTTGCACTTTTGTAATTGTGTAGGCTTTTTAGATTAGTCTAATGAAATAATGGGTTAGATGATGTAATACGGGTTTTTACCTTTATGTTTCACGCCATCTATTACTGAAGTCCATTGTGTTTTTGTTGCATAAAAGAAAAAATTTTTGTAATAAGCTATTTCTCATTTATGGGACCTTATTTCGTTTGATAGATGGTGATTGAGATTATTTGTCATTTAACCATAAAGAATTATGCTTTTGTTTCTTCCAAACATATCGTTTGAAAACTATTCTTGGTGTTTCTCCAAATAATATGAGAAATGTTCTTCCATGGATGAAAGGACACGTGAATTAATGTGCTCACTATGCAACAGTGTGTGTCATCCGAGTTTGTGTAAGAACGGCAAAAATAATAAATTATCTAAATAAAATTCAAACTTTAGGTTGAATGTTCTTGTGGGTTTGTCAAAAGTTGGAAATGTATCAAAACAATTTCTCGATGTTTTAGCTTCAACGATCATATTATATCAGTTGTAATGGGGTTGTCAAAGATAAAAATATTTAAACAATTTCCAAATATTTTAATTTCAAGAATCACAGTTGTCAATAGTAATGAGTTGTCAAAGATGGAAGTAATGAAACAATTTCACGACATTTTAGTTTGCGAATCACTGGCATCAATAATCGGGTGGGTTAAATTGTAATATTGTACTCTTAATTCAAGAAAACGAAATCAGTTTTGGACATGCTATGGTTTGAACCGATTTACAAAAGTTAAAAAATTTGAGGTAATTAGTGAAATCATGGAAAGCCCGAAATCCCTTTCTATGTGAAGAAATGGTGGTGGGTGAATAGTATTTTCATTTGATTTGATTTTATAATATATAATAATGATAATAATAAGACATTTGAAAGGAAAGGAGAGGGCCCGGCCCGAGGACCACTGTGGCAATGGCCAAACCAGCCACTCACAAAAAGGGACTGGACCGGTCTCGACAAATTTCAAACGTGGGTAGTCTTTTGTCACAAACATATTCAACCAATCAATTATAGTCTCACCAATCTTATATTATGATAAAATACTTTATGTAACGTCGGTTGAGATCCCTGTTACACAATAATATTATATTACTCGAATGATCGATATGCATGCTAATTGATGTAGATATATCATGCTTTTAATAAAGAAAGATTGTATCATGATTGATCTCCATTAGTTAGTACATACACAAATTATCTGAGCAGTGTAACACAACGTATAAGTTATAACACCATTGTATAACAGACGATCTCGGCCGATTTTCCACTGTATATTGAATAAATTTTATGTATTAATTTACAAATCTTAGATAATTATATGCTACAAATTTAACTTATAAAGACGCAGATGAATTACATACTTGTAAATTTTAACCATGTATTATTTCAACCCGCCACCATATCATCACAATTCACAAAAGTGCAATGTTCATTCATTCATTTATTTCTTTTATTACGAGAGTGTAAATAAATCAGTAATCTTTGTTCGTGGGAATGTTGCGTTGCAAACTATACGTTAGTAGTTTCTAATTTCTACGAGTTCCTTGTAGATTAAAAATGTCCCGCATCGATTGGAGATCAAAGTTTGTATTAGTTTATAAAGGCGAGGGAATCTCACCGTTACAAGTTGGTTTTGTACGGTGAATGTGAAGCTTAAAACCAAATTTAATATGGTAACAGAGCTAACCTAGTACGATGATGGGAGCATGTCTCACATCGACTGGAGATTAAAATCTATGTTCAAAGTTTGTGTTAGTTTATAAAGGTGAGGGAATCCACCCATACAAGCCGATTTTGTAAGAATAAATGTGGAACTCAATAACTAAGTTTAATATTGTATTATAGATTCGAGAAATAATTATACATTGTTACATCTATGATGTTAATTATCTAGCAGAAAGATTAGCATCCTATCAATATTTTAATTTTCTATTTTTGGGGAAAAATTTGAGCAATCGAGGTTCATATTTAATCAGTAAGCTACAACATGTTATAATAATAATAAAATTTTAACATAATGGAAGTAGGTAGGTGTGCATGAATAGTGCGAAAAATGAGCTTACTATTGGAAATGCGAAGGAGTCCGTGAGGTCAAAATGGGAACTTCAACAACTAACATATGTTGAACGAATAAATCTAAAACTGCCCGCGGTCAGGAAAAGGCTGCCCGGGCAGCGCCAAAACGGATGGAAGATGACAAACACGAGGACACTGACCGGCCACAGAATCTTCTAGGTCATATGCTTTTCCTATTATTATTATTCATTTTTCTAAGAAAATTATTTTATTTCATTTTTTTCGGTGAATTTCAGCCAAATATGTGACTTTGTTTAAATCAAACTCATCAAAGATTTGTCCAATGATATATTCCCATCTGTGCGTTATTTTATTTTTCTGAGATTTGTTTGAGGTGAGAGATACATCGTAAAAACTTACTTAGATCACTTAAATGATTTAGACGAATCTAAATAATACTTTCTAATGATTCAAACCCATTTGAATATAGTAAGGTTGAGTCAAATGAACCTGCAATCTAACCGAAGACCTCCTCAAAATACATAACGAGTGTGTCAGTGTATTGAAAAAAAATAAGTATATATATTACTTTTACTTTGTCCATTTTTAATTGGAGCGAATATATCACTATGATTGAGATAGATTAATAGTTGAAAAAGTGGGGGAACTTATTATTGAAAGTCTCAGATGCATGATCAACAGAACATTGACCATATCTACCTGCTAGAAAATATGTGTTTTTTCTGTTTTTTAATATTTTCGATTGCATATGATGGTCTTATATTTTGTATATGTAAGTTATCTACTTTCCATATGAAAGTTATCTGCTTCTCATATGCAAATTATTCCACATATGCAAGTTACGTGCTTACCATATGCAATACGAAATATTAAATAAGATAAATCTCGGCCGTCCGTTTAAATTATCGGATGGTACATATTTCTCTCATATCTCATACTAAGGGGTGTTTTCATGTGAATATGACCCTATATATATATATGTATATATTTCATTTGATTGCAATTGCCCTTGTTTTTATTTATGTTTCTCGAAATGTTTCATTCCTGCTGATTGTAGTTGATATATAGTTTGAGATTTTCCCCCATTATGGATGCACATGCTATGTTCTATCGTCATTTACGAATATGTTTTTTTTTTTTCTATGTAGAAAATCTTATAGTATATATACACATATATATGAGCACTAGTGAATCCACAATATTTTTGGGGAAGTTGCATTATATATAATAGTTACACTCCTATTATCGTGCTCTCTGAGGGCAAGAAGTGACCCAAATCAAATATATATTAAATTTTTAACAGAATGAGGTTTATTTTATTATGAGCTTATTCTCATAACTAATTCTTCGATATTTATCCTACAAAATTATCGTAATTGTCCATTTAGGGCGCTTCAACGATACTTTGGAGCAGTAATTTTTTCTATGGCACTCTACAATTTCTATTTTCCGCGGTATGTATTTAATTATAACTCAATTGGTGATACGAAATATTCATAAACAAATAAATACAAAAGTAATGAATAGGACTACTCAAAGATGATGTGAGGATTCTTTTTGTAACGTGTAAAGGAAAAATCGATTGTTGGCTCACAACAAAACCATCCCATTGTCATGACACACTCTCCTTTAGTAGTCTATTTTTTTTTTTCATTAAAGCACCCTCTAACTTATTTATCACAAAAATAATATTAATAAAGTTGAGATAGTTACGTATGTTTTCTAGTATCATTTCAAATTTCCGACCATCACCATGATAATTTTATCATTTTTAATTCAATTTACGCAGATAATACAACTAAATTAAAATTATCATATTTAAATGATGTGGTAGTGTAATATTATTTCCAAGGAATTTGGATCCTCTCCGGCGTGAGTCGCATAAAAGCTTATAATGATATGATTGACATCCTCAAAGCGGGTTATAAAATATTAAAAATAGTATAGCATGAATATTCGCACATAATTTCTATTTATGCTTTATTATCGTTAAACGAAATCAATAATCCTTAATTATAATGAATGCTATTTTGAAAATTCAACATTTTGTGATTTTTCATTCGGACATATTAAGTTAAAATCTATATGAAATATTAACAATCTAATAGGGTACGGTGGCCGGGGAATCAACAAGACTCGCAGTCTTCCTCGGTGCTGACGAGATATTTTTATTAATAATTATACATTTTTCATTTTGCATTGTTCTTCTTAAATAATGAGGCTGAAATTAATTATCAATTTCGACGATATCAAGAATATATTGTCATATAGTTATGAAATATAAATGGTATTACCCTTGGGAACTGGAGGAGCCATAATAATAGGGACATTGCTATGTGCTTTGCTTTCATGTCAATCAAATAAATTCCTTTACTTAGTTCCAAAATTACACTCCTCCCCTCGTGCATTTCGCTTCATTTGTTCTCATTTCAAACTTTTTAATCCATAAATATAATTGTGCCACTTTGTCCCTTTTGAAATTCTTATCAAATTTTATTTACGACGAAGTTCTGTGTAATAAAATTGTCTAAAACCTATGCACAATAAATTGAAAAAGTTCCTCTCTCGTTTGCTTTTCATTTAATGCATATAACCTTCTTCTTTGGGTCAATCAATAAATAAATGTTGCCCCCGAAATTCCAATTATGATATAATTATAGAGTACCCTTTATGTAGGGGCGTGGTCAAACCAAGTCGAGTCGAGTAATGTTGTGTTCAAATTTAGCTCGTTTAGTATCGAGTCGAGCTTTATTATCGAATACTTGGATATTCACGAACTTAATCAAACTTTAACAAAGTTTCTAAATATAGATTTGAATTTAAATAATTATTATTTTCTTTTAAAACAATTCAATTTAAGCACAAAAAATATTATATTTACTCAAATTCATTCTTTTTTTGTTAATAATAAAGTTAATTAAAAGGCTTATTATACTTATCACTATCAAAAGAATAAACACATAAGTTTTATAAAATTAATAATTTTATATTTATTACTATTTTTGGTTAACGAGCTTATTCACGAACTTACAAGTCGAATACTACAAAGTTTAAATTTGACTCATTTAGTTAACGAGTTTCAGTAAACAAACTTGAACAGACTTTTATCGAGTTGAGTTTCGAGTAGCTTAACTCATTTACACCCCTACCTTTGCATAAACACTATTATACATAAAATAAAATAGTCATCGACAAAGCAATTGTTACAAAATACTTTAGTCTTTCCCAAGGTGAAGTGAGTCGGCTTAGCCCGTCATTGAAATTTCCACACTCCAATTGAAAATAAAATATTAACACATTACTCTTTGTACTTGAGACATTCAATGTACGTATTAATTTTAACCTTGTGACTTCTTGTAATATATATTGATTTCGGGACATCGTTTCAATTACACCATAACATGAGTACAAGAAGACACAAGTTCAAAAATATACATAACAGATAACCAAAATAGTATAAGGGTGGTAGTAATGATAGGTTCAAGGATGATATTTGAACTTTGGGAGTTGGGTTCACGATGAATGAGTTGTCAAAAATTTTTGAACCACTCTCTATATTTGATCTTGGATTTTGGTTACTTGGGTGGGCCATACATGTCTGTCACCACTAACTTTTAATTTTTTTTCTTTTAATAAAAAGTATTATTTTTTATTAGATTTAGGTTTATTGTTATAGGAATAGATTTAAAAAAATTAGTGAATTTAAACATTTGATGTGGCGCTGATGTGCGGTGTTGAAATTGCTTTTTTGATTAGATGATTACAACTATCCTAAATATTCTGATTTTAGCGGTTACCATCCATTTTTGCTTTTTCAATTTTCCGAAGACAAATGAAGTGACAGAAAAGCACAAAAAAAATCCTAGCATATATAGAAGGAAAAAGAATGAAAATATAATCGAAAAAGTCAAAAAGACACATAAGCAGAGATTAATAAAAAAAAACATGTACAATGGGTAAAAATAATGAAAATAAGCTAAAATGGGAAAGGTTGAAAAGAATTAAAATTGAAACTGCGAGGAAATATACTATTTTAAAAGTTTTGCATTTTCTTAAAGAAAAATCCGAACTTTTAAATAAATACATAAACTATCATAAATGATTTAAAAATATAAGATAACTTAATTTTTTGCGGCACCAAAAAATTAAGTCATCATGTCGTGCGGTATTTAAAAAAAGCTCAATGTTCATTTCTATTAATCACAAAATACCAAGTTCTAAATACAGTATGCTGAATTGAAAAAATGAATTTATTTTATATTTGAATAATTTTTATAGTTTGTACATTTATCTGAAATTTCGAATACTATCTATTATTTTTAAGAAAAGATCCATAATTTTGAATATAGTTGAATATTTTCCCAAATGATAAGAACAATGTAAAAAATAATGTACCCTAGAACAAAGATTCAAGGAAATAAAAATAAGTATAAAGTACTACTAGGTAAAAAAAAAAATGAGAGACATAGTTGAAGGGGGATGTATCCACTTTCCCTACAATAAATGCAATATTCTAATTTATAGTGGAAAAAGCAACCCAGTTTTGAGGAAACGCAAGTAAATAACTAATTATTGCAATAATTCAAAGTAAAATTGAGAGAAAAGAGGTTCATTCTTGATGAGAACACATCTTCAGTTTTAATTTACATCTTAAAATGAGCTAGACCTAGCAAGTTTCAGCCACTTCCCATAAACAACTAGTCAGACAATCTTTATACACCACATCCAGCTATTCCATGGGAACTAACCTGCACCATCCTCAAATCTGGGGTGTACCCATCAGATTCTCCCCATATGAACGAATTATTTGTCGAATCCACATTCAGCATTGCCCTCTTCCCTCCCGCTGGCGACCCTTCTCGCGGCAGCCCTACCGGACTCTCGTGCGAAGTCAGGCAGCTCTCCGTCGAGCAGTCGGCGAGTTGCTGTTGATGAATCTTGGGCCCCACTTCCATGGGGCCTGCGACTCCCAACTCGTTCGCGGATTGTGATGGATACGACACCACCGGATTCTGAGAAGCGTTGGGTGTCGCCTTTGTGCCCTTTTCTTGAAAACCGTCTCCCTCTTCGTTCGTCACTGTTGTTCCAAGAACCTGATCGGCGAGCATCTTGCAAGCTCTCTCCAGCATGGCCATGTATCTTCTCTCGGCTTCTTGACGGATCTGCAGGTGTTTTTCAGCCTGCGTTGCATAACCAAGTTCAACCCTTTGGTGCTAATGTTCTTTAATTTTGATATTTAAAACTTTTGAGATTGAGGATGCTTACTTCAACTTGCAAATGTAGTTTGCTCTGAACTTCCATTTGGGCTCTTAACGCCTCCTTCACTTCGTAACCCCTGTGGATATTATCGGGTAATTGAGATAGCTGATAGCTTCTAGATTTTCTAGGTGGATATTCTTGGAAAACGAATGAAATCCTTACTCGTTAATATCGGTTGCTTGTAAGTTTTGTGGAGAGTTGCTGGCACGAGGGCTGTCCAAAAGGTAAGCACCTGAAAATAATGTCATTAGGAAATTGAAAGAGTTAGCAACACACATAAATCTTGCTTAAAAGCTTTCTTAGCCCAATTTATCATGAAAATAGTGCAAGTCATTTTGGTTTATCATGAAAAAAATGTAAACTAATATAATGATATGTCGCGTTGGAGGTAATTTAGAGGTCATTTATTGATGATAGTGAAGACAGCTTTAAGGTTAATGGACCTACCATCTTTTGAAGCCTCGCCAAATTCTTTCCCAGACTGCTTGCCTAATCTGTATTTCTGCAAGGTAGCATGAGATATGTAGTCAAACAAGTTGGAAAAAACAAATTTCATGCAGACATACAAACGAAAGATCCGGAAAATCGGGAAAATAAAAATAAAGCCAAACCTGGAGATGACTCTTTAAATGAAACAAAGTGAGCCCCTTGACACCCATTGTACGCATTATAGCCTTTGGAGTGGCTTCTGCAAAAAGCGCAAAGCCAACCAACCAAAAGTCAAAACTCCAACTACTGGAAACTATATATGAAAAGTTAAAAATCTACAAAGCCAAAAGAAAGCACACTGCAACACAGATGTATTTAACAGAAGTTTCTCTCAAACGACTTCGTGGATAAACAGCTACAGCATTCATGATACAGGTGCAAAATATCCAAACAAACGAACCGAATTGCAAGATAACATGATACACCAGGCTTTTCTCGCTTGACTTGTTAATTTGAAAAGATCCATCGCGACATAAATGAACTAAATGAACAACAGGATTGGGGGAGTTTTTCCACAGGAATAAGTCACTTGCAACCACACTTCCATAAAGATTTTCCTACTAGTGACGAACGAGAAGAAAAACCACTCAACCCCACGAACACAACTAACTAAAATTTACACATGTAAGGTAGAATGACATACAATCACTGTTCTAAAGGTAATTGTTTTGGGGGGTGCACTGCCATATGCTGGCTCCAATAACAGTCTGACGCGAACTGAAACTACATCTGGATTACTATTTCTCAGCATATCATCCACTAGTATGGCAAGTGAGCCCAACATAGAGGCCATAACTGACTTAAACTGAAGATCTTGGCTATGCATTGATGATTAAATATTCACCAGAACAGACACAACCACTTCCTATTCGGACACACTGAACAATTTATGTATTAAATCGAATAAAGGCTTCGGTCACCAAATTTTGTGATGCTGCATTGCTTTATAACGCAGTAACACATGAAGCAAATCTTTCAGCTAAGCAACAGAATTAGCCACCCACAACTAGCCAGCATATCTCTTTTATTTGCTTACAAGATTGAACAGAAATCGTATCATTCCTAATCTGAAGTTCAAGCTTGATATTGCCCTAATCATACAATTAACAAAGCCAATAGCATCCCACAAAGTCAAACTCAGCACAAACAATCCAGAGATCCAACCATTCACCAACAAAGACGCACACATCACAAACTAAACATACATCTGCAAGAATCCACTACCCGCACAAACGACCAATCAATTCAAAATGTACCAAAATCAAGTCAACAAGCAGCATTCAAAAAACAAAAAGGAAAAGAAAAAGGTGAGGAATGCTGACTGCTAGCGCCACCAAGCTGAGTGACGGCGTCAACGAAGCGCTCATGGAG
>AYJT01066752.1:0-10884 GCA_001278415.1 Ocimum tenuiflorum
ACTAGAACAGCACCGGAAATCGTGAGAAAGGAACGATGGGAGGAAACTCAGCATCTTGCTCCAGAGGAAGACCACACAAGGGTTCGTCCCTTTCAGACCAGAGCATGCAGATAAATTCACAAAAAGGCGATGTGAAATTTAGAAGGGGGAGTTGGTTTTGCTGGAAGATCGTCGAGAGTGACTCGATGTCCATCTTCGTTTTGCCCGGAGCCCTATGTTGGGGTGCGCGTCAATTGTTGAGGGTCGATTTTGATTCAAGGAATTGGAGTCCTGAGCCAACTTTGATGGATCAACACGACACTTGTTCGGGAATGTTTTATGTCCCCAAATTGGTCCAGACGCGCTATGTTATATGTCGAAAGATTGATTACAGTATATCTCGGGTAAAATCTGATTAAATAGTGATTGGAGGCTGGAAAAGAGGAGAGAAACATGACTGTGAAGTAGTGTGTGAACGAAGGGCTAAAATGTGATCTTCCCCCCTATTTGTACAAGACTTTGGGAGAAAAGAAACACTTAAGCTAAGATTTGTGGGCCTAAACGACATAAGGGGCTTAATTACGTGAAACAAGTGTAAAAAGTTACATTTCTCATAATAAATACAACACGAGCAGTATTCTCGAGGGATCTTCGGGCTTCGATACTCGAGGCGATTTGAAACTTTGACCTTGGGGCTTTTCTCGAGGACTGGCCCTCGAGCTGCTTTGGAGTCTTCAATCATCGAACCGACTACTCGAGAGGTGCTTTTCAACTTGTTCATCTATCCTTGACTGTCAATTTGCTGATGAAGATTTTAATCCTCAACAATATCCTTAGAGTTCATATTCATCCATGACATAGGAAAACATGTTAAAGCATGCTTGACATGGACATGAATTTGCATAAAATAACAAGGTTTTAAAAACTAAGCCACATGTTGGTTTAGAAATCACCATACCTCTTAGCTTATAAAGTTGACGCTTTACGTCTCAATAAGTAAGTTCTAAACTTCTTGTCTCGGGTTTGGACCTACACATATAATACTATGTCTTAGTAACTTAATTCGAAAACAACTAGGTCTAAAACATAAGTAAATATCTTAAGATTTAAACCACTAAGATTGAACTACTTATTCGGAGTTTTGGTGGAAATTAAGTGATGAAGTCAATGAATGAGATAATCTAAAATTGGGAATGTTAATGAAATTTATACAATGTGTATAAGTAAAATAGTCAATAAAAAATAAGAATAAGTTCGTAGGTTATAATGATAATACCTCGACTTGAAATACGATACTTATTAAATATATAACAAAAATTTTTAAAAAGAATAAACTGTTGACGGTTAAAATCAACGATAGAATTCAGACGCTCGACCTCAAAACTCAGATCGACGAAGATTCTCAAGTTGTCTCACAAATCGACATTCTGAGCGGATCGAGAAGTCTCGAATCTCGACCTCGACCTCCAGAAGAGCTCAAGACCCAAACTCGTCCTAAAAGAAGGCACCCAGAATCCTCGGACCTCGAGGATCCACCACGAGTACGAGCAACCTCGAGAGTTCATCCTGGAATCCAGAATTCTCGAGTTCTCGTAGAAAAAGTGGATTGACAAGTCTCACACGCGCTCACATTTACAAGAAGAATCCAGAATGATTCATTTGTTGACTCATTAAGGCACAATCTGCGTGACTCCAATTTATCCACCAAGTTTTGCAGATTGTCCCCTCCAGAATTTGCATATTTAGTCCTAGCTTAGGAATAATTCAGATTTTAGCCAAAATCCACGTTTTAAAGAGCACGTATGCGACATATTCACACATTCCGCACCCTACTCACTTAGCCTAGTATTTTCCTTTCGCTTTATTGTAATTACGACCTCCGATCAACGGAAAACACTTCAAATCATGTATTTTTCACCCCAAAAATGATAAAAATTTCAATTACTCCATTCCGGGAGACGGTAAATCTTCCCGGAAAGTTATGGTGTTCTGATTAATTCAAGATTAGAGTTTATTTTTTCTTTCTGATCAAAATCGAACGTCAACATAAACAATAATCCAAAATAAAAGGCATAAAAATATTGTCTCTAGATTAAAAACAATTAAAAACAATTAAAAGTAAATAAAAAACCATTTTAGTGCGGAATTTTCAAATTATAAATAATTTAAAATAAATAGAAAAATCAATTTTAGTGATGGACAATTCCTTCGTTAAACTAAAAACAAATAAAAAATTAATTTTAGTTACATTAATTTTCATCGCTAATTTTGTCTCTAATTGTAAAATTTCATCTCAATCTCAATGGCTAATTTTGTCACTAAAGACGACATGAATCCTAATCCATCACTAATTCATATTTTTCTGTAGTGGGTGATCGATGGAATATCAACCTAAGCCGATGTTAGAAGTTAGGATCGTTTTCATAAATAGAGCGATGTTGGTTTTGAAGGTATTTGTTGCCATTTGGATGATATTTTATTGTTACAATATGAGCCCTTGAGATATAATATATTTATTGAACCTATAAATGCCTTGGTATCTATTACAAGGAAGTTCATGGTAAAATTAAAAATCTCCTCATTATTACCTTTTACCCATTAGCAATAAAATACAAATCTCTCAACAACCAATCTTAGATTCAATAACTTTAGAATCCAAATAAATAATTTGTTTGTCGAAACAAATATCATCGAACGATGGCTCTAATAGGAAGGCAATAAGGAGTGTCGCACATGAAGAAATTAAAAGCATCGTATTTTTAATTTAGTCAATGGACTTCCAAGTAGGCTTTCTTATTATAAAATAAAATATGATTTTCGAGCCACAGAGCTTAGTTTTCTAAAAATGCATGAAGTAAAATATTTTATTTTAAAATTGAATGTCAGCGTCTAAATGATTTTTTGTATGTCTATTTGTTCCTTATACCGGGAGTCGATTAGGAATGAATGTAGTTACTTTCTGCGTCGTATGGTAGTTTTACCAGAGCCTTGGGCATTGTTAAATGCCAAGGAATGTTAATCAAATCGAGCTTAGTACCCGATAAGAGGGGTTGGGCTAGTGCACTAAGAATTCCAATACGTTAGGAAGACCTCCAACATAGATGAGCATTATGGTCATGGTAGGTGGCCACCTCCCAGTTCACTTGTATGTTAAGTTACACAACAAATAGGGTTGTGATGAATGATTGAGAGATTGATGTTGAAATGAATGCATGAATATGGAAATAAAAATGATTTTGTGGACATGAGGATATTTTCAATTAAATACCTGATGGACTACAGGAAATGACTAACATTAATCTATAATGTATGTTCTGGCGAAGTGTCCACTGAGTATACTATTGTATACTCAGCCCTGCTCATATTTATAAATGTGCAGGTTGAGGTGTTGGCGATGTTTTGTAAATGCATTTTAGTTTGTTTTGAGCCCAGATACATGTATCTTCATATACATGTATTAGCTACTCTTTATGTTGCATAACTGCTTAAGTATATTTTGTAACTAGATGGCTTACTATTTGATGCTACTACTTTTGTCATGAATGAACTTATATCTACAATTGGATATTATATCTTGTCATTGTCTTGGCTCTTTTATCAATTAGTCATTCTCTTTCGAAACTTGTTTCTTATTATTGATGAATTTTCAAGTGTCATGCCAGCTTTCTTGTTGCTCCTCTTATTCTTGAATGCTTAAAATGCTCCACTTTCTATTCTCGTTTCTTAATTCCCCTACAATCACATCCAGCATACCGATAACGTGAAAGTCAGGACGTGGCAAAATACATGCTTATATTGTAGTTTGCAAAAATTTGTACTGCGTACGCCTTCTTAGCAATCAAGGATACAGAGGAACGAGTCCATAGAACAGATCCTGTTCAAGTAAGATCATTTTGTACTGCATATGCAATACTTTGTGCTATCATATGCACAACAAAATATCCTAATCCCACGAGAATTTCTCAAGTTTAGTATATTTAGATGACGCGACCTAGGCCCCTACAAAAACCAAAAAATCTCAAACAATATCACATCAAAAACTACAAAGGTCGTAGTAGATCAGCCACGTCCGATTATGAACTAAGTTTTTTCATATGGATATCATTCATAAGTAATACAGTGATCAAAGATAGAAGCTATTGAGTTTCCATCTGTTGGTATGTACATATATGCAGTGTCTGCTACTAGATCGATAAGCTTGTGGTATTTTCTCAACAACCGCCACTTGCAGGTTCGATGGAGCTCAGAAGGCCGTTGCCTCGAAGCTGCATGCAGTGTTCTTCTGCATCAGCTTGAGCACATATTATTACAACAGATAGGCCGTTGTAGTGTGCTTCTTGCATAATATTCACAGCATTGTCCAGTGTCATCCCAGGTATAACCTTCATTAATACTTGCACCACATACTCCCTTTTATTGTGGTTGTCGTTATGCAGCATCACGCGATAAGGCGGCGACATTTTTCTCGACTTCCTGGAGAAACAAAAACAATGCCTTTCTTGTAATCTTTTATGAAACATCTCCAGATATAAAATTCAGCAGCAGGGGAAGAAAAACTAAAACGCATAAATAGAAGGATTTTTGTGTTTGGGACTTAAACAGTGCATACATTTACATAATATAACTATGTGCAAGACCAGCTCTGGGATTTTAGTGCCATTTTTAATTACAATATGTCGTTATAAAAGTATGTTTGATATTTATAAGTGAAAGTCGAACCATACATAAAAAAATACACATGTAAAACCATTTCATAATACTTCTGCTCATTAGCTATTGTATTTGTGCATGAGAAGAAACAACAAGTACAGTTCCCTCGCAAAACTTTCGGAGTGAAGATAATTGATGGAACTACATGTAGAAGAGGGATTTATAATACAGCAAAACGTGGCATAAAGAGTAGCAGCTGAACTACATGAGGACCAAAAACTGATTTCTGGAATCTACCTAAGAAATTTAACCAAGTTGCATCTTTTTCTCAATTTTATGGTGGACCTATAAGTATCACTAGTTTTGCTTTATCATTTCTCACTTTAGTGGATCACTAATTAACCAGTAATTGCAGCTAAATGCTACTCTAAAAAGAAAAGACTGGTGCTGGTATGTTTAAATGTCTACTTCGGAAGGCATTGTAGGAGAAACCATGAGGCATCCAATAGAGCTATTATGAATTAGTTACGTACAAAATAATGATAGTTGGTTGAGACTCTAAAAAAAAGAAGACTGGTGCTGGTTTGTTTAAATGTCTCCTTCGGAAGGCATTGTAGGAGAAACCATGAGGCATCCAATAGAGCTATCATGAATTAGTTACGTACAATATAATGATAGTTGGTTGAGAAAGTATCTTTGGTTTTCTAATGACTTAGTTGATTATTCAGGAGTGGTCCAACTAGAAGTACTAAAATTCATAGTTCATTGAGAGATATGGTCATACAGAGTAAAGGAATCCCAGAAAAAAAATGCAGATACAAAACCATTTTGTTTCCCATGCCAAGAAAAGCCAATTGTAGAAAACATGGGGGTTGAAGAAATGGAAAACCCAAAAGGATATAAGTGTATATAACACATGCTTGGAGAATAATATGTGAAGACAAGATCAATTGCTCAAGAGATAGAACAACCAAGTCAAAGAAGATCGAGCGCATTTTTCAATGAGAAACTCAATAACCAAGAACAAATAGTTGCACAAAGGAAAGTTCCAATGTAAAATGATATGGACACATAAAACAAATAGCAAATGCTAGAGCTGAAGTAAACCTTAAAAACCAAACATAAAGGATGAGATGCAGAGAGAAAAGCTGCATAAAAGCAAACTGAAAGCATATGTAACTTCTTAGAAATATCTATATGAGGAACTCATAAAACACCCCTCTAACGACCTTTCCACTTTAGTAAACCATTGTATTTTAAGCAAGTGTGTCGTCTCTTCTCTATTTAATTGTATGCTTTTTGATTACCTCATTTCCATAAATGTATTATGGTTAGCTACTCAACAGTCTTTCTGGATATGTAAATACCATATATTTCCTCTTTTTCCATTCTCAAGGACAGAAGCATCACAAAAGAAGTCTTAAATAGAAATGGAACAACAAGATGATCTAGTGCTTTCAAAATTCATATCTAGACGGGCAGTAATGAATTAGCTGATTTTGATCCACGGTATGTTAACTTCCCAGTTGACATGCTATAAAAAATAATTGTTAGACAAAGTGAATATATGAAAAAAGCAGAGTGATCAGTACATAATGAAAATGAACAATTTTTGGAGCAGCACACAAAATTATTCAGAGTCTCAGGAAGAGATTTCATCTCAAATATATAATTTTGCCTAAGTGGAAGATAAATTTATCAGATCTTAAAGTTTGGAAATTTATTTCATCATCATACTTAAAAGTATGCAATAGATTTACTTTATATGTCCAAAGATGTTGCAGATCGCATTCTATTGCCATCTGGTAGATGTTCGAGATTAGCAAAACTCAATTTTCTTTATTTGAATTTGTTATGATGATTGTCATTAGTAGGTGTTAGGATGATATATCCTTGCAGACATATTTCCACTCTTGGACTGAGTATAAATCGTGAATTCAGAAAGAAAATTATAGAAGATATTTGTAATAGCCAATAGAGTGCCATTCCTATTCTTCTCAAAGTTTGAGGTCATTGTTGATTTCAATGGGTCATTTTATATTCACAGCCTTGAAGTTGTTTCCCAAGGGTTGGTTTGGTGATTCATTTACACAACCAAGATGAGATAGAATTAATTGAAGTTATATTATTTAATTAGTCTAGTTTTATTTAACTAACAGTTCTTTTGGGTCAGTTTTGTACTGGACTGACTCTAAGCCTGTAGAGTAAACTAGTATTTAAATTGATGACTGTGGGGTTAGGATTCAAGTTATGAAGTATAACAGGAAGATTTGTGGGGCGGGAGATTCTTCTTCAGAAATCAACTTAGTCTGGTCTGTAAATTTCCTAACATTCTTTTCCTTCTTCTGCATTTATGTTCCAAACAAAAACACAAGTGTTGGACTGTTGGCTTCCATTATTGATGAGTATTTGATACCCTTTCACTAGTCAGATGTTGAATGCTTTCATCTTCTATCGTGATCCAAGATAGGATCCTTCTATTCCTTTTACAATTTGCTCAGTATTACTTCCAATTATCGAAACTATAAAACAGGAACCAATTATTGCTTCTCGGGATTTATTATGCATCATTACTTTCGAAGGCTACAGAATACTGGAGCGCAGTTTGGTTGCGGCTCTCACTTCCTTTAAGCCTAGCATACAAATTTTCTTATGCTAGGTTCTATCTTTATCCTTCACGATAATAACATCTGAATGGGAAAGGGGGTGAACTAGCATCAGTAAGATAAATGAAGACACGACACAAAAAAAAATAAATAAATAAAAACTAGTTTAGGAAGAGCTTAGAGAACTTCTCTATAGGAATAAATCATGATGACGATGCAACTGAAAATACATATCCGTTATGGACAATCTGAAGAAGAATTTTCAAATCGCGAAGCCTCAACAATTCAACTCAATATGGAAAAGAACAAAAAGAATCACAAGAATGGCCTCATGACTTATTTAATTAAAAGAGAACTCATATGCCAATATAGAAAAATCCCTGATAAAATGCTTAGGATTTAAGTACAACGTCGTTTCAGTATCCATACCTCAAATCATACTCAGATTCACGTCCTGTAGTTGTTTTCTCGATTACTGGCTTGTCCAGAACTCCACCACCTTTCCCTAGACCAGCAATTGGCAACGCCATCAGTGTGCTTCTGTTTGCCCATTGTTGTGGGTATCTATCCCCTGAAAATAACAGGGTTACATCTATTTCAGCTCCGCATTAAGAGGAATCAGCTAAAGATATTTAAAATCACTAAACTGGCTTAAAGCAAGATGATGTAATTTCAGCATGAACCGAGGATAATTTTCAGTGAAAATAAATTAATAGAGTTTAATATCACCGAATTACATTTGGCATAAATTTCAGGTAAAATTTTAAACAAGCTTTGAATTTATGATTTCCGTCTCATATGAACATGTTTCTTTTTCTCAAATCTGCATATGTGCAGAATTTCACACACGGCTAAAAATCAACAAGAATCTCAATACAACTAATGCATAATAATTCAGATTTAATAATATATTCAAAGCCTACGAGATGAAATCGAACAATTTAGTAGAAATTGGGGTAATCGAACAATTTATCGGAAATTGAAATTAGGCAGTTTCATTAACTCGATTTGAAGAAGTAAGACCAAGAAATGGGGGCGTAGATTAATCACCAGATGCTGGGTGGAAGATTTGATTGGGGGAAAGAGCCACTCTTCCGCAGCTGATTACAGACTCCATTTCAGCCCCTGCAGCGCTCTCACACTACTCTCTCCCACCACCACACGTACTCTCTCTCTCTCTCTCTCTCTCACACAACTGAAAAAACTAAATAAAAGAACTTTATTAAAAACATTAAATAAAAATATATGTAGAAAAACTGACGGTTCTCGTCATCATATTGCAACCAGAAAATATTCGAATTTATAAAAATGTTTTCCCATTTGATTTCGAAATCTTTGCGCACGATTTTTTGCTGCTAACGACTTTGGGGGTGAGGGAACTCTCAATGAACTTGGCCTTATTTGACAAAAATTTTGTTAGACCGTCTAAATGATTTAGGCGTGTTTAAATAATTTATTTTTGTCAATTCAAACTCATATTTGTTCTGAATCATAAATTCAAATTTATGTTTATCCTGAATTTTAAATATAAACTCGCCTATATTATTTAGACAATCTAACAGAAGATATCTTCTTATTATTTGGGTAGTTTTATATAGTACTCTATTTTCATGAGTTTTAAAAGAGAGAACTAGACTACATTTTCAGAAGTTTCATAATTTTTCTGTAGCATATGAGGCACATCCCTTTTGTATGTGTAGAGATATCGCGTAAGATAAGTGTTAATTACGAGAGAGTATTATTATAGCATCCTCGCCACCATCATCATCATCTTCATAGTCGCTATTTTTAGCATTATTGTTAATATTAATATTATTCCCATTATTAACAATTACTATTCCTCAAGTTATTATTACTACTAATATTTATTTATTATTACTATTTCTACTGATATTAATTTATTGTTATTATTAATATCATTATTTTAAAATTTATCATTATTATTGCTATTATCATAATTATATATGTATATATATATATATTTATATATGGGGTCGCACTACAGTAAAAACCACTCTTAAAATGCAAACTAAGCATATAAACACAATCATAGAATGATACAGATTGACGGCTTTGATTAATTTTTCGCCCACGTGCATATGTACGTGATTTCTGTTGCATATAGTATTATATTGGTAAATTTACAGTAATCATTTACTCCCTAAAAATTGAACATATATTTATATGCAAACGACTATATTATGATATGCATACATACAACATGTTATATGCAATACGCTTTTGAATGTATGCAATTTATTTGTAATGGTATGTAATATGCAACGGAACATATATTCATATGCAAACGATCATATCATCATATGCATGTACTATGTGAACGCAAACTTTTTTGAGCAAATGTTGAGGATCAAATTCCACGGCAAAATCTAGACCCTCGACCTCGAGTCTTAGACCTCTGATTATTCTCAAGTTGTCTCACAAATCGATGTTCTGAGCAGATCTAGAAGCCGCGAATCTCGGCCTCAACCTCCGGAAGAGCTCGAGACCCAAACTCATCCAGAAGGAAGGCACTTAGAACCCTCGAACCTCGAAAATCCACCTCGAGTGCAAGCGACCTCGAGCGTTCATCCCGAAGACCAGAGTCCACGAGCTCTCGCTCAAAAAGTCACGTACAAGAAGGATCAAGAATGATTCATTTGCTGACTCAGCATGGCACTTGAAACGTGACTCTAACTTCTTTGCCAAGTATTGAAGATTGCCCCCTCGAGAAATTGCAAATTTAGTCCCTAGCTTAGGAATAATTCAGATTCTCGGAAATGAAGGACCTCGGAGAAGCGGCCTACATCCTTGGGATCAAAGTCACACGTGATCATAAGAAAAAGTGTTGAGCTTAAGTCAGGCATCTTATATTGATACTGTAATCACTCGTTTCAGCATGCAAAATGCCAAGGAAGACTTGTTACCTTTCAGACACGACGTTCCTCTTTCTAGAAATCAGTGTCCTAAGACTGATAAAAAGAAAGAGGACATGAGAGTGGTACCCTATGCTTCAGCCATAGGTAGCCTCATGTATGCAATGTTGTGTATGAGACCAAATATCTTCTGTGCAGTGGGCATGGTGGCGAGATATCAGGCTAACGCTAGACAGGCGCACTGGACCTCGGTAAAGCATATTCTTAAATACCTGAAAAGGACTAGAGATTATCAGTTAGTTTACTAGGCAGACAGTCTCCAATTTGTGGGTTATACAAATTTGGATTTCCAGGATGACCGAGATGAAAAAGTTGACCTCTGGCTATGTGTTTACCTTAGGTGGAGGAGCCATATCCTGACGGAGTGCAAAGCAGAAATGCATTACGGACTCCACCATGGAGGCCGAGTATGTTGCCGCAAGTAAGGTAGCAAAGGAGGCAGTATGGTTCAAGAACTATCTAATGGATCTTGGTTTCCTTTCGGAGTTGCCTAACGCGATAATAATTTATTGTGACAATGCTGGTGCAGTGGCGAACACTAGGGAACCCCGATCACATAAGGTCACCAAACACATAGAGAGAAACTATCATATTATACGAGAAAGTATCATATCACACGAGAGATCCTAAAGAGGGGCGACGTGCAAGTGGACAAAATCGGGACTTTGGAGAACTTGCTTGATCCATTTACAAAGAGCTTACCACAGAGGGTCTTC
>AYJT01066779.1:0-11595 GCA_001278415.1 Ocimum tenuiflorum
AACTCGGATCCTCCCGCAGCTATTCAAAGCCCCCACAAAATCATATTAAACTTGGTTATTGGGTTCCATTCATCCCTACAAAACCGGCTTGTAAGGGTGGAATACCCTCACCTTTATAAACTAACCCAGACCTCGATCTCCAGTCGATGTAGGACAACTTTAACAGAAATGAAGCCAAAATATGCATAATATTATTGAGTTTCAACTTCCAATGATTATTGATGAGTATTGTTAATCAACCGGAACAAACAGTGATGATTGTGGCCACCAAACCTGAATCTGATAAATAATTTATAAATATTAACAAACTTGTTTGACTATCACTCTTGTATGCATATCATATTTGATTTCTGTGTACCCGACGTGCTCAACATGCCAGACTCAGCAAGGTTATTCAGATAGTTTTAAGGATAATTTATGTTTGTGTACTTTTTCTTATATCATTTTTACCTTCTAATGTTCGATTCAGTTACAATTTGAATCTGCCAAAAGTAAATCTCGAGAATCATGATATATCATACAGCTCAAACTAAAAAAAGTTTAATTGCAAGGATTGATCATACACCACTTTTACAATTTTCTCTCACGACCTTTTAAACGTTGAATATTTTAATATAATCTTTTACATTTTTATAATGTTCACGTAACAATTACTTCAATTACTTATTTTACAATTTTCACATATACTTTTGAATGTTACAAATTTTAACATATCATTTCAATATTTTTGCAAATTTTGTATAAATTTTTTAATTTTGCAATTTTTAATATCGAATGTTAATATCTTCAAGGGGGATAATATGTTCATTAGTTATAATAAAAAGCAATGACACGCTTAATGCAATGCAATTCACCATGTACGAGTTATTAACCAGCTAAATATGTTTACCGACCTCTCCATAAAAATTGTATGTTAAAATTGTAAAATTTCTAAAGAGCATAATAAAATTTACAACAGTTAAAAGTTTATGTTACAATTGAAAAGTAAATAACTCTTATGTTGAATTTGTGAAAAAAACTAAAGATTATGCTAAGACTTGCAACTTTTTAAAGTTTATGTGAAAATCGCTAAAAAATAAAAGGTTATGTTAAAACATGCAATATTTGAAAGTTTGTGCTAAAATTGCAAAAGTGGACAAGAATTGTATTAATTATTGGAATTAACACAACTGAAAATAAGGAAAACTTAGAAAATACATCCAGCACTTAATTTCAGCCATTCATGAATTTTTTTCTCATATTACTTCGGTTAGGCAAAAATATGTAACACGTTCATTCAGTCATAAAATTATATCCTACGATATTGATGAAGTTAAAACATGTTGGCTCACTTGTTAAATCCACGCGGTAGCTGACCTGGCATGTGACATGGATTATTATTATTATTATTATTATTATTATTATTTTGGAAAAATAAGAATATTTATCTCACACTATAAACAATTGTGGAATTTTATATCATACTATTTCCATTAGGGAAAATTAACATACCACACTTTTATTCCCTCATGAAAATATATCTTACTTTGTTAACAAAGTTAAAAATGTGTCGACTCACCCATTATCCACACCGTGCATAGTGTGACATGTAATGGAGATTATATTTTTGGGAAAATTAGGATATTTGTCGCACACTATTGACTTCTTGGAATTTGATCTCATACTATTTACATAAAAATATAGCACATGTTGATTCTGCCATGAATATATATCCTACCTTGTTGATGGTGTCAAAAATGCGCTGACTCATTCATTAATTTCCGTGGCATGTGATGTGTATTTAACTTTTTCTTTTTTAACTTCGAACAAATGATGATGTCATTTGGTATTTGCAAAACAAATAAAAAATATTTTTGAATTAATGATATATCAAACGGAAATGATTTAGGATAAATTTAATCATTGACGTAAACTGTGGGATAATTTCTATTGTTTTCCCTTCTACTAAATATTCAAACTCAGCTAATGACCGAGCACGAGATCATTACGGGTTTAATATATCAATCTTCAAATCCTTAATCTCTCTCTAGAGAAACAAATTGATAACTTATTTAATTTGTACATAATCAAACTTTTATGGATAACTTTTTGAAGGCCTATCGTCGTTTTCTATAAGACAAAACAAACGCATTGACATTCTGAATTCTTTTCAAAGATTATGACTAAAAAATATATGAAAAATACCTACAAAATGTCAACTACTTTTCACCAAATAAGAAACAAAGCATGCATGCATACACGTTTGACAATGAAATTTTATATAAAAAAGATACTTTCCGAGGACTAACATTTTTCAGGTGTGTGGTGAATATTAAAAATATTAGTGTTGGTATAAACCAAAACTAAGACCAATTATATTGAGTTGACATACTTCTTATTTTGATTTATACATTATATATGATGTACGTACCTATACAATCAATTATATTATTCCGCAACTCATTCTTTGTATAGAATGTTGTTATCAATAATTTCAACTAATTAATCATTTTCCGAAATGTCCCTCTTTTTGCAAACATTTTACAACATAATCATCCACTATAATATTGTGATTCATCTTCTTATTGCTAATACAATGAATGAAGCATATAAAACTGCACTTTATTAAGCTACAAAGAAATAGACAAACTGAAATCTCCCTTTTCTTGAATTAATAGTTTTATAAGTATTATATGTCTATGGTAGAAGATGAAACATAGATTCATAGTAGACTATCTGAACTAAGGATTTTAGATGGTTGTGTACGAAAAAGACTAATATGCTACGTTAATTAACTATCAGTTTTTACATTTGAAAATTCACACCTAATTACTTAGATCATTTAAAAATAAAATCTATTCCACACGGATCGTTAGGTAACAGCCCAAAAAAGCTTGCGTGGCTAATAAAGAAAGTAATTAAGTAATTACTATTATACATACAACCAAAACTTATTAACATACTATATGATCTCAATCATTAAGGATGTCAAACTAGATAAAATGTGTACGCTTTACTTCGCTTACCAACAAACACTGCCAATATAGAAATAAAATACACTATACATGTGGTATATTCTGCATAGTGATTCAAGTTATGGAGGGTGCTATGGCTGAATGACCCCAAAAAATTTTACGAGCACAACCAGCCTTTTATCACTGGATAAAAGTTCTGGTCGCCCCGGTTGAAGGGATCCTTTCGCCGAGCCCACATAAAAACATTCCTCCTAGAGCAGCTATTAATACGAATAAAAAAAATTCTGTTATAGGGTAAAGTATACCAAAAAAAAAGAAGGGTTAGTTTGTTTGGAAAGAGATCGATTTGACCCTAGAAATATGTCATATTTGAACATATTTATTATAGTTTGTAATGTATAACACAATTCGGATAGTTATGTATTTTAAAAATGTGCATAATTGATAATGTACTCGAAAATATTTTGACCTTTCCTATCCAAGTGGAAGGGAGTGCTGAATAGGTGCATGAATGAAGTGCAAAACCATATGACCTCAAACATGTTTTAGTCGACTAATTAGCCGAAATAAAATAAACAAATATAACTCGTCCATTTATCTCTAGAATGACAATATAATTGATAATTGTAATTTTATCGACATACATGTTGAGCACATAAATGCATTGGATGTAAAAGTCAACAATTTTGAGACCCAACCGCTATACCAACCGAAACATCTTGCACAAACACATAAAATAAAGTAAAATAAAATAAAATAAAATAAAAATTATTCCTTTGTACCATTTTTTATTTATTCCCTCACACTAAACTACCCGCTTCCCTCACCACCGGCCCAAACATATCTCATCCCTTTATACATGATAGACCCGATTAAATATAATCTTTTTCTGCTTAGAACAATTTATTTTTCAAAAAATAATAATTATTAAAATTTAACTCTAGTTTAGGAAGCTTGTTGAAGCTCGATCAAGTCTCGATTAAGTTAATGATACCAATATATTCAATAACAAAGCTCGAAGTTTGATTCAATATTAAACAAGTGAAACTTGAACCTGTAGTAGTGATTCGGCTTGATTTTTATATAACCCTAAGTGTTGAGGAGAATCAATCCTACTTAATAATTGTAAAACTTAATATAAAATATAAAAAATTAAACTTTCAAAAAAGTATCAAAGGAATATTAAGAAACCTAATAATTTAGTATGATGTAGCACGAATGAGGGTAGAGGATCTAGTTTGCCTTTAGATAAGTAAATCTTGAAGACAACGATGAGCAATACGAAGTACAATTAGTAATGTGTTCGAAAGGGGAAGAATTTTCCAATAGATGTGGGCAGTTAACTAAATAAATCAAATTTAAATTTTGGAGTATTCGACTTGTGAGTTCGTGATCAAATTTATTAATTAATTTAAATATAAAATTTTAAATCTTTAGAATTTATACTTATACTTTAATTGTACGATAAATTTTTGGATAAACTATGATAGTTATATGAAAATTGATTTAAGCTAATACAAATTTTTGTGTTTAAAACAATTTTTTTCTCAAATAAAATAATAATTATTTAACATTAAATCAAAATTGAGAAAGTCCATTGAAAATTTACTAAAGATCAATTATCTCTGTGAGGATGAAAATAATTGATAATAAAGCTTGAATGTTGAACTTAAGATTAAATGAGTTAAATTTGAAAAATATAGTAATCGATTCGATTAGATTGAACAACACCCCTATTCACCGCACATTTCTCAAACACAAATTTCTTTAGTGTAATTAGGATTATAAATAAAATGAGTTGTTCAAATCTCCGGTCTCAACTCTATCAAAATTTGTTTAGTAATATTAGTTTTTTTATTTTTAGTAGAAGTAGTTAACAAAATGATCCGTATTTTTAACGCTTGACTCATAACCTGGTGAGCAAATTTGTTAAATGCATTATGCAAATATAATCAACTTTATAAAACTCATATGCTTTATACAAAGTAAATGTCCTATTTGTTGTAAATAAAATAATTTATTCTAGAAAAGTAATCATGAACACTTAAACATATATGTAAATTTAAACATTCAAATTCGAGTAAGAGAAGATTGAGCTTGTGAGCTTTAATAATAAAGGATGAAGCTTAAATCAATTATATATTAATGAAATGATGGGATCAAATCAATTCGATTACACACTGTCAATTTAAATAGTAAACTTATTTCTCCCCATTTCAAGGCTTCATTGAAGAGCTTTGGGATTCTCACGCTATGTAATAATTGATCAGCTATTACTATCATGTATCACACTAAATAAAGATGCTAGCTTCTTGAAATGAACAATGGATGTTATTTTGAATCTTTATATCAAGGCCTTGAATATTAGATCAATGGACTTCAAGTAAATTACTTCTTAATTATTATAGCCAAGTGAATGTTCATCTTATAGGTTCTCTAGAGGGAAGGATATTGGTTCTATGTAATCTGGGCATTTATGTTACTTATGTCCAGCTAATAACTCTCTTTGAGTACATTAAATGATATAAAATAACAGACCCTTAACTAAGTCTATAATGGACTAAAAACTGAAGAGTCAAGATAACAATTTCAGAGTTCATGTTGAACGCAAAGTAATTCTTAAAAAGAAGCATATCAACCATGCAATCAAACATATGATACCAGAAAAAAGGGAAAATATTCATTATATTACAAACTATGCATCTTTTGTAAAAAATAATACAAATTATTCGAAATTTCAAATGAATGCACAAACTATCTGAAATTGTTCAAATATAGGACGACTTTAATTTTCCAGCACCGGAATGCTGAATCAGCACGTCTCATTTCCACGTCACTCAATATTTTCCGTCGAAATTGATTACATGGCAAAATTTTAGGTGTCTTAAAGTTGAGTTATGTGAAAAATGCACTGTGATTACTCAGCATTCTGGTATCTAAAAGTTGAAATCGCTTTATATTTAAATAATTTTTTATAGTTTATATATTTATTTGAAATTTCGAATAGTTTATATTATTTTTTACAAAAGGCATCTAATTTGCAACATAATTGAATATTTTCCCCAACAAAAATGATTGAGACGTAGAGATCATTATCAAACACTTTAGTGGTGTAGCAAATATAAACATTTCCTAATTTGATATCGAACAAGAAAGCTGTGTCTATTAAAAAAGGATTCCCATTACTTGATGAACATATACAAGGGTACAACCATGACAATTGTCTAAACACAAACTTCTACATATCCGTCAAACTTGCACATCGAATAATATATCCCTCCATATTGAACTGGAAAGAAACATCTTAGAACATTAAAAAAGACTATTTATATTACAACTACATGAAATAATCGACTTCAAAAGCCTACCGCGAGAAGCAACGACTAAATGGAAAAATCGGATAAGCGTTATATGAACAAACAAATATTGTTGAAATGTTTCTCATCTCGATTGCAAATAAATCAAACAGCTTCCACTTGGGAATTGGATGGGATCCTTCACCCACTTTGAGGAAATCTCCGGTTAGACCGCCTAAATCATTTAGGCGGATTTGGATTTAGGATCTAGGACGGATATGAGTTTGGATTATGGTGGATATGGGTTTGAGTTGGTGGAAATGAACTATTTAGATCCACCTAAATCATTTAGGCGGTCTAACACAAGTTTTGCCATAATTGAATTAAAGTAATCAATTTCTTAATAGACATACTTACCATTGTAATTTAAAACTGAAGCACAAGAAATATCAACTGAAGAACTACTTTTGATAATTGACAGTGAAAACAAAATAGAACACAAAGTGACAGTGGAGTGGAGATTCTCATACCCTTCACAAAACCCAAGCAGTCGACCTTCTTAAAATGAGAGGTTGGAAATTCATGCTCTCCTCTTCCCCTACTCAAAGAGAAGGAAACAACTTGTGAGTATTATCAACTCAAGATCGAAAAAGATGATTTAGTTGATAATTTATTTTAATAGAAAAAAAAAGGATTTAAACAAGAACAAAAATATTACCTTGCAAGGGTTTCTTTCCAGCGAATTTCCATATAAGCACATCTCATAGAATAATGTGTTTCATCCTGGGAAGTGATAAGAGAGCTTGAGTGGTTTCAAGTACATTTATCGGCCATCTGTATTTAAAATATCAGAATGCTTAATCCTATTTATTTCAAACCACATCTGCACAAGGCATAAGATCAACTGGAAAAATCTTCATCTAGCTCACAAAATTGTATGAATTGAGTCAAGACCAATGAAATTATTGGTTTGATTTGGTTTCTTGGTAAAGCCTAATTTTGGAGTCGATGTGAGAGCAACTTGATCAATCATATGGCATATTTGTCAATCAATTTTCATGTCCTGAAGTTTTTACTAAAAATAGGAATGATTTCTATGATATGATGAAAAATATGGAAACCCGGTCTCTTATCATGGCCCTCAAGCTGTTAGTATCAAGATTATATCCAATCACAAAATTGAATCCTTTTCACCATGTTAGAAGATTCATAGTTCCCATAACGCTGAAACTTGAGCTGGATGTCCACTCAGCCAAATCCAGGAGGCACATCTGGATCTTCATCACTTGCATCTCGTGAACGCTTATGCTCGAGCACAGAAGAAAATCCAGGTGGGGAACAATTCTCCAACTGCAAGTTGTCTCCCTTGTTTTCTTCTATAGCTTTTCGTTTTGATCGATTTGCCCTACCAATGTTGTTTATTTGGTTCATTTGGTAGTTCTTGTTTTGCCTCTCGGTCGGACCAAATCCTGGCGGTTCATTTAACTCTTCATCTGAAAGCGCTGCATAGCCTCCAGTAGCATCACCTGTCCGAACTGGGGGTGAATCCTTATGAGAAGATGACTGGCCATTGTCCTTTCCTTCAGGATTCAATAATTTATCATAAACTGACTGCACGGTTTCTTTTATTTCGGCATGCATGCCATCAGCAGCTCTAATTATATTCCACAAACCATCAGAGATTTGGTTCATGAGTATGTCTCTGCAATATAGAGGATTCAAATAGAACTTTAAGAATAGAACAATTTTTGGGCAACTATCAAAATCATTATGCAGTCTTTTTATGCAATCGTGATGCATATTTTTGAAAACAGATTTTGTCAAAAGTTACCCTACCCAATTTCTTGATGTATTGCATCAGAAAGTTGACGTGGTTTCATGGATTCAGCGCCCGGACAATTTAGTGCATCTGATTGTTTCACCACTGATATAATATTGCTTCTCAATTCTTCCTGTGGAAAATTGCAACTAATGGTATTTATTAGAATGCAAAAATAAATAAGAGCATTATCACCACCAATGCTGCACAACTTTATCATCCATTTTAGATCATGGACAAGATATTACCAAGATAAAAAGATTCACATCTTGAATCAGGAAAGTCCTATAAAACATCATTTTGTTGGATTCTTGACAACCAATGAAGCAGAAGAATGGAAAAATACTATCCTATGAACCCAATGTAAACAGCCATAAAGAGACTAAGCAACATTTCGTATTGTTGAATTCGATAGAGCTTTTGATCATTCAGTTAGGGCATTGATCCCAAACCAATATTCGTATAATAATTCTTTCACCGGAAATAACATTCATGCAGTTATTTTTTTTTATAATATAAAGGTCCTCTATAAAGCAGACGTACTCATGTGGCAGTCCCACAGAAGACCTTATAATGAGTGAACTTAAAGAACCACAGATTTTGAGCACAGCATTGAATATAATAAAAATTAGGCCAACATATCCATACCCGACATGTATACATATATATATATATATATATTATTTTGAGTTCCCATTAAGATACAACAAATTTGGCCCCCAACTCCAGCGATATATATTTCAACAACTATAAGATTGGTACAGTTACGGTTCAGTATGATATAAAGGTTAAGGTCCTATAATCCTCCATACTTGGTCATATTGCAATTAAACCAATTTTCTGGTCCTATAATTAACCATATTTGCTCAGATTGCAATTTCACCAGAGCCATGGCATTGAATTAACAGAAATAAGGCCAGGATATCAATCGCTCAAGTGTATTTTAAGTTCACTTTCATCAGAATACTACAGTTCTGGAGCCAAAGACCAAGTCCTACAAACTATGAAAAGTAAGCACCAAAAGTTTTACTGGTTTTATATAATTGTCTTTTTTTAAGAGTTGGGGGATTTCGGGGAGTGGAGGGTTCGACCTCAGGTCTCTCACCCATATAAGGGTGAAGAATTCCATCTAGTCTACATGCTTTCACAGAGTGATATAATTTTTTACATTTAATTACATTTACTGTCAGAATTATTCGGTACAACTATGAAGTCAGATTTGTAACAAGGTTTTAAATTTATGGAATCACAGTACACCGTTTTATATTGCTGATGCCATCATAGATTCTGATCAAATACAGACTTATAACTAAAAAATAATTGTTCTTAGAACAGCATTATACTTCTGCAAAAGGTTGAGAGTAAACAAGATCAAAATCCGCGAACAACAAAAACTGAAAATTTTTTAAAAAAAAAGAAGAGCAATTATAAAATATCAACATCAATTATCACTCTCATACAAATCACTTATCTGAGTCGATCTTTACATTGTTAGTTTAGTTGAAGTCAAGTATTCCTTCATGCCAACCTTTCTAGTTTCTATCGTTTTTCCCTCTCCCTCTGGAACAAACAAAATAGTTGTAACTGAAATACATGAAAACATGAAAAACTAACTTATATTTACTATATTCTACTTACGTTCATCCTGTTGATTTTTAACTGCCTATGTTATTTCATTATTACTCAAAGTTTTCTGGCAACCTTCATCTTCCACCATTCAATTCATTTTTGTTTCGTATGACTATTTTCACTATTACATCCATTTATCTGGAATTTCTCTCTCAAAACTTTCTTTTCTCGATAGTCATCCTTATATCTGCTTCTACAGTTGAACCCCTGTCTACCCTCAGCAAGTAGGCTCCTAGCCACCTCCCACTGACATCCCCAACCATACCGCCAACAAAAATTTCAATGATTTGAGCACTCAAGGCAGATTCTCAAGATCAAAACAACCCGAGTGCATTTGCTAGACAACAAGGGTAGCTTAAGAGTTAACAGGAGAGGCAAAAGAACCAATATCCAAGCAACAGAGATTATAATGTCATTGAACAATGACAACAAGAATAGACAAATTATGGGAATACTTGAGAAACCGAATTCTTTTGTGTCTCTATATAAAAAGTTTCATAAATCAACTTCTTTACACCCCAGATACTGGCGAAAACTCAAACACTTACGGAATACATGTAGCCATAATGATAAATGGAAATAACTTTGGGTAGAGGACAGGAGATGCTTTAATTGAATATAAATATAGCCTATGAAGTAACTTTTGGTAACTCACATTCATCCAACAAAGGCTACCTATGAAGTAGCTACCAGTTCCCAAGAACAAATATTAATCGAAAATTCTTCAACAAACGCACTGGAAAGAGCTCACTTAACAATCACCACAACAGCTACAATCAACAAGATGCTAAAATTGCGCGAGTAAAAAGCGAAACAAGTTCACCAATCGATAGCAATACGACCACGATACACGTTACTCCGTGTGAGATAGAGAAAACTCACATTTTCCTTGAGTTTACGGATGATTTTCAGACGAAGCCGATCGAAATCGCCGTCGTCCTTCAACTTCGAGATAACATCTTCAGCTTTCACAACCCAGCCGCCGCCGCTGCCGTTGCCGTTGCCGTTGAAGCCCGTGTTTAGCATTGGTGTTTGTAGATCTAATGTGGCGTAGAAATAATTACAAATGCATCCTTTGTGCGCCGTTAGTTGGTGAATTTCTACAAACTATAGATCAACGGTGAAGTAGAAGAAGAAAGGGGAAGAAAAGTGTGGTGTAAGAATTGAGAAGAGTTTGGAATTTCAGGGATATGTGTATTTCGATTGATGAAATAATTACACACTATCTCATATTATAAAAATAAAAATTAATTATGATATAATACACTCTAATTATTATTTACAAATAAAAATCTGAATTTTAAAAAATTAGAAAATATAATTATGAATTAATTAACTTCAAAAATAAATATTAACTAAAATTTAAATACTAAAATTATTATATACCTTAATTTGGTGGAATAAAAATCTTGTTGAACTTCTAAAATTATCCTAAGTTATAATAAATTATTATTTTAAAAATTTAATAAAAATTATAAAATTCTGAAAGTAGAATAAAAAGTAAAACACTATTAGAGAGTAGAGGATCACAAGCCCTTATATGAACGCATATGGCGACCACACCAAACCCACATAATTCACTTCACTATTTTTTTTAAATGAAGTTACAACATTAAATAATGGGTGAAAGAAGTTTTAACCGTAAAAATGAAAATGTGGAAGCATAAATCCGAGAAAGTCCATACGTGGAAAAAATAACTATTTCAGCATGGGGGTATTCGAACCCTGCTGATGTGGCAAAAGGGTTCGAATACCCCCAAGCCAAACTCTTCTCTTTTATTACTTTTACATAAGGTTCGAATACCTATCATCCAAACTATTTTTTTATATTTTTTTTTTCAGGATTCAAATAACCCTGAATCAAACTCCTTTTTTATTAATTAAAAAGAAAATTTAT
>AYJT01066810.1:0-13872 GCA_001278415.1 Ocimum tenuiflorum
TAATTACTTGCCTCTGAACAAAAATGACACGGATAAGAGATTAAGAGGTTTTGTCGCTAGAACTCTATAACAAGATCAATTTATACACGCATGTTTTTTTTAAGGAATAATAGTCTAAAAATTAATTGAGCATTTAATTACTGTATTTTTCTATTAGGGGTTAATTAATGTTAAAAATGACATAAAATATGTTAGATAATGGTGCCATGTAACTATAAAGTGTCTCTGGAATGTGTGGGGCCATTATGCACTGTACATTAACATGAAATCAATTAAAAAAGAACCAAGTCTATGGAATTTTTTGGAACATGGAGAGAGCGAAGATTCTGAGGTTTGGGTTGAAAAATGAGCGCACATAAACATAGTGCGAAAGCATAAAAGTCTGTAATATTTGTGGGAACAAAAATATTCAATTTTTTTTATCCAAAATCTCATGCTTTTATTTGCACATATGCTTAAAAACTATTCTGAAAATTTTTGCTTTTCCATAATATAATTTACAAAATAAAAGCGTAAGCTGCTAATGAAAAAAAAAAAATCTAATTGGTAAATCTGGTCAATCACAAGACTCAAATTTATTCCCAATTTGACACCTTTTAATTTTTTACACTCGATCTCCTATGCAAATGCATAAATGAAAAATGAATTTATCATCATCTAACACATGCGGAAGCCAAAGATTAAATATTCAATTCCGAGTTTTATTGTTGTATTTTTATATCACATTTTATTTTACTTTCTTTTAGTTTGGGGTATAGCCATGTGTGGCCAAAACACCTTGATAAGCGGTTTAAATAACTCGATGACTTTTTTTATTTGATGAAATCGATGAATTTCATGACTACATTTAATGCAATTGCTTTTATTTGCTTGCTAATTCGTGTTTTCATTGTTCACGCAGAAATATATGACCACTGTTTTAGTTCTTGTGAGATTCCGAAGAAGATAATCCATAAGAGAAATGTTTGTCGAAAATTAAATAATAATGACAAATTTATCATGTGAAAAATCGTCAATCTAGTCTACCACCTCGAGGTGTAATGGTAAGCACATTTCCAATGATCTTAAAGGTCAAGAGTTCGAGTTTACGTGAATACATCTGTGTGGATTTATTCAATATTGTACTTAAGTTAAAAAAAGAAATCGTCAAATCTAGAGAGTTGAGTTCATTAAGATGCATATTATTCCTCGATTTTATTTTCATGATTGGAAACTCTTCTTTATATCTGAAATACACATCATGCACAAGCTATATAATAAAATTAAACAATAACCTATACCTGGTATAAGACTGAGTATCCCTCTTAATTCTGAAACATGTAATTTAAAGATATAATATGGTAAAGAAATACCATTCAGGTAATATTCTCCAAAGGAGTTGAAAATGGATCTGTCGGTTCACCAATCATTGATGGTTCTAGAACCATTCGACTCGCTTCTGACCGCCGACAATCATTGATGGTTCTAGAACCATTCGACTCGCTTCTGACCGAATGTCTCGGAATAGTAGTTACCTCTTGCTGGTTTGTCACCCTCTTTTCAAAAAAGCAAGTATCAATGTAGTTTAAATAATTTTCTTTTATCTATTCATTATATAATTTTGTATAATTATATATATATATATATATATACACCTATGATGTAATTTATATCTATTCATTTTAATATAAGAAATTAGAGTTATATTTGTGCACAACAAACCTTATTGTAATATACTATTACAAGTATTTTATTAAATATGAAAAATCGTGGATACACTTAAAGTTCATGAAGAAAAGTGAGTGCATAAATTCTGTTGGATCTCCTTCAAGCTGATTCAGCTGTTTGCATCTCAGAAGATCATACAAAACAACACAAGATTTGCAACTTTTAAAAGTTTTCATCAAGCAGTGTAAGAGTTAAATACCATTAAAATACACATTCTACATCTACACCCACTGCAAAATCAACAAGAAACCATAACAATGAACTAACTTTCAGCCACTTTTGCTGCAGTTGGAGTTCTACCAACACTTGTAGTGTAGAGCTTGCTTCTCAGCTGCAGTTTATCAACATTATATTGTTGGTAACAAAGAGCGATGTGGACAGTCTCTGTCGAAATCCCCCATAAACAATCGTTCGTGTCTGCTTCTGCTGCATTAAAAATGTGGGATTTCAACAACACATTTGAATGCATTCTGTCTTTGGATGGTAGAAGAAGCTAAAAGATACAAGAGGGATTAACTCAACACTGCATTGTATGACAATGCTAACTATGTCTGTGGTTGATTCAAACTTCTAAAGAATCTTACGGAAAGAGGATCAAATCAATACAGCATTACAGCTAGATTCGTCGAGACAAGCAACAATAAAGCTTAAAGATTAATGGTGTAGATGCATGTTATATCCAATTGTCAATTCGTAATGGCTGATTCAATTATTGTTTATTTATATGATCTATTTCAACCATTAGACCTCACATCGAAGGAGCCCTCGAGACTAGTCTGCGCTTGAGAGGATAATTTACCTTTTAATTATGCACCAGATGCTGAAAATACTTCAAACAATCCACAACAACTTTTCCAAGATGTTTTCTCAATTGGATATGGAGAAGGAGCTGCCACACGCTGCAGATAAGTCGAACAAAGAAGACAAAGAAGTATTATAGCATGACATTTGTTCCATAAAAACCTATCGTATAACGCGATGATGGATGTGCTCAACGGGTGAAAGGCAACACAACACACCTGAGTAATTTCGGAATCTTTTACATGGTGTGATCCATTATCTACAGCAGCTGTCAAAGCAATGTGTGTAGATGTTGATCTGTCATCATTTTCTTGTGTGATGCATTCCTTTCGATCTAAGGTTGGTGGAGTGCACTCAGCAGATTGAGCATTTGCTTCTCCTTTCGCGTGCGTGCCAGTGCTTTCTTTAACAGAGCAACACTTTTTCTTTCCATTTTCATTGAGTGAAGATTCAATCACAGGAGGAGCCACATCATTGTCAGCTGAAGAAAGCACATCCAATTCCACACGCTCACTCGACACTGTGGTCTTCTCTGTGTTGGTGGCGGGGAAGCTTTCCACAACCGAAATACCACCCTCAGCAACACAATCATCTGGTTCAACTGATCCAACTGAAGCAACGATCGATTCAGCTTGAACTTTCTTGATTCCATGGCTTTCGTCATCTGAATTGCTGCTGCTACCAGAACTCCCAGATGAACCTCCACCATGAGCTCCGTCTTTTTTATCCAGTTCATCTTCAATCTTGATTTCCTTCTCAAATCGGGTGGCACTCACCTCCTCCTCAACGGACGAGGGATCAGTGACTTCACTCTCCTTTACAATCTCTCCATCCTCCCCTTCCATTGGAAGCTTTTGGTGGTCACGCGACATAGGCGAGCTAACCTCCCTAACATCACTCTCTCTATCATCTTCCCCTGCCATAGTTTGAGCCATTTTAAAAACAGCTCACCTCAGATGAAGGACAACAACACAACAAAACCAATCCCCTAATTTTGAGATCCACAAAAATTTTCAAACAAATGAATGATGAAGACATCAATTGTTAATTAAAACATTATTTACATGGCCTTTGCCCTTTGGCCCCTCACCAACCACCAAAAAAACTAAGATACTTATACTTTTGGTTAAAGAACACAAAGCAAAAAAAAAAAAGAAGAAAAACATAAGTCCCATTAAGCTTAACAATTACGCTAAAATCCACACAGCATAAAGACAGATAAGGCAACACGATTCCAAATCAAACTCAAGAATATCTTTACCACAATAATCGCGAGAATCACAACCACAAATCGAAAATCATTGGAGGGCTAGCTGTAAAAAGACCATAAAAGATGCGAAAATAATTGAGCGACGCAATGCTTTGTACCCATCAGATGAATAAAGTAAAAAAGAACCAATTCTAAGTAAAGATTTCCACACATACCATGAGCAGGAGCAGAATCAGGTTGATTGACGGATTGATTTTCCTTCTTCTTCTTGGAAGCTTTTCGCTTCTTCGCACCCGACGGCATGATATCTGGGTCTTGACTATTGAACACCTACAGTGGATCAAGATTCAATTTTGAGCTCTCTGCAGAGATGTTTTATCGTCTCACTCTTAACCAGATTTGGTGGCTGTGTGTGCAGCAACTGGTTTTGCGAAGGGAAATGCGATTGGATTTGAGAAATGGACAGCAAAAGAGACAGAGTTGAGAGAGACCTCACAGGTTGGTAGGGGCAAAGAAGTGAAGAAGAAGAATTCGCTAGAATTTATGGAAAATTAGGCGACGAGTAAATAAATATTCATGTAAATTCAACTCCAGTACATCATCACTATACCTCTTTTTGACTGGCTTGAAACTACAAGGGAAGAATGTGACGTGAGTCTTGACCCAATTAGAAATTTTATTTATTGAGCTGATAAAATATATGATATAAATACAACTATTGAATTAGAAAACGAAGGTAAGAATGATTGGGACTTGGATTCGAACAACGGATCCAAAAGTTTGAACTTTGTGAGGTCGAGAGTGTGTATACGTGTAGGAGTTCTGATGTCAGCATCGAAATAAAGGAAAAATATTCTTTCTTTTTCAAATATTAAAACGTTTATTTTTTCCATATTGAATCTCTGCAATGCAAAGGAATAAGCTACGCTCAAATACATATCTAGACCTAATACCTAAAAAATGAAAACTTTGGGATTTATCGTTGGGTCAGTCGACTCCGTTTACCCGAATATAGATCCGCCACGGGTTGTTCATAAACTTTGTGTATTGTTTCATTTTTTTATGCGTAAAGAAATGTAATCTTGAAATTATGAGAGCTGGACAGAGTCAGAGAAGCGAAAACGGTGAATTAAATGAAGAGGGAGAAGTGGTGGTGTTGATAATGCCATGTCGATGACGTAAATGTAATTTTCTCAATAGAGATTAAGAAAATTAAAAAAAAAAATATTGGCAACATAAACGTTCCTAACTACAGGGTTGACATCTAAATAATTTAGGTGGATTTAAATAATTTATTTTCATCAATCTAAATCCAACTTATTTTCAATCTTAAACTCAAATTCATATTCCTCTTGAATTTTAAACCAACATCCGCTTAAATTATTTAGACGGTCTAACTGAAGATCTCCTCATTCTGTAATAATGTGTTTGATGTTACAGTGAGTGATGAAGTTGTTTTAATCTATAAAAAATAAAAAATAAAAAGTAAAAGAAATCACCAGTCTCGTTTTTTTTTTTTCATTATTTGATTAAACATATGCGATCAGTTTAGATGGTTTCTAAAAGCGAAAGATGATCAAATGCAGCCTTAATGTTTATCCAAAATATGAATTAACCACTTATATATCTATAAAATATTTATTCTGATCTTTAATAGGGCTAAAATAGGAATCTCTAATATAAATAAAGTTAATAATTTAAAAGTTAATGGAGTTAAATTTTTCTAAATTCAAAGGGTTTAATTGACATAAATAATTGGAGAAGAGCTAAATCGATTATTTCATAATATTTGGAGGATCAAAATCACTCTTTTCTCTGGAGAATAATTTGATAATGCATGAAATGGGGAACCAACTTTTATATATTGAAAATGAAGATGGTATTTATTACAATGGAACCTAGCAATTACGTAAAGCTCTTTGTCATGATCACCGCAAGTGTCCACGCGAATCTCCTGAATTTCATCAACCTCAAATAACAATAACAATAACAATAATGATTTTCGAGTGACCGTTATTTAGAACTTATTCAACAATATCCTAAAACTCATTCTAAACCAAATAATATTTTTTTTTTCTAATCATTACACTAAACACAATCCTGAATCAAAAAAAATAAATTTGTGCACTAAAAACAAACCTAAATTTGACGTTTCACTATTATAAAATTCAAACTTTTTGAGTTTGGTGTAAATGATTGGAGATGAATTACTGTTTGATGTGATATTTATTATATTTTGAGTTTGAATTTAATATTATTGTTGGAGATGATCCTAGTACTTGAAGAAAGAACATCTATTCAAATTATACAATATAAATATTATAATTTATAGCCCGTACATCCGTTCAATGGAAAATATAACCCATCACACCACTAATGGCACAACCTCAATATATAAAAGATGTAAGTGTTTTAATTAATGAATTTTGGCGTTGGAAAGAGTTAGGTTGTTATGGTTGATTTTTGGGTTGAAAATTGGAAGGATCAAATCATGCATGAACAAAATTGAAATCAATTTCTGAATCTCATGGGTGGTTGCAAATTCTTGTGGTGATAATTTGGTGCGAATCGTTTGTTTCGTTAACGATTCAGCCAAGTAAGTTCAATTTTGTGTTACCATTCCTCAAGGAGAGACATTTATACAAACACGCTTACGATCTGTTAAAACTTAACACTAATATGAATAACATAATTGTACAAAACCAACGTGACACAATAAATGTCCGATTAATACAATAAACAAGATGTGATTACTATGAACATTGACGAAAAAATAGTATTGAAGGTAGAAATCTCGTTAATGATTATTTTATTATATTTTCATATTCTCATCAGATGTATAAGAGTATAACTGAATTATAAATTGAATAGTGAGATGTTCGTGCTCGATTTTGTAGAATTTTTACCAAAATCGAGCTCGATTCGGGCTTCAGTAGAATTTTACTTTTTTATGATCGAGCTCAGCTCGAGTTGTGTCAAAGAAGCTCGAGTTTAATTGAGCATGGCTTGAGTATGATTTGCCAAAATATTTGTTGAACTCGAGTTTGACTTTAAACTCGGGTTTGTCTGTATATTTGCTTTCAACTTGTGTAAGAATCAAGACAAGTCAAATAGTAAGATGATCGAGCTTGATTTGTAAAAAATAAGCTAGGATCAAAGTCGACTCGAGATCGAGTCAAACTTGATGCATTCTTATTGAAATAAAGTCTTGGTTCACTCATAGTTTTATAGAAATAAAAATCGTGGACAACATTCTTTCACTACTAATGTGAGATGAATAATAGCCTGCAAGCTTGAGCTCGATTTGAGTTCAAAATCGAACTCGAGCTCGAATTTAAGTACATCAGTTTGAGGTCGATTAGTTCAGAACATTCCTTCTGAACCGAGTCGACTTCCTTTTCGTCGGCCTCAACTGGGACTCAATTTCCACCTGAAACTGACAGTTGTAACCCTACTTTGAATTGGGTTAGTTTTTCCTCTAGAAACTGGTAGTTCAAGTCCTTCTCAGAACTAAGTCAATTTTCTCCAAAAACTGACAGTTTTGGATGGTCAGAACTGAGTTCCATTTCAGTTCTAGTTCCTCCTTAATCTGATTCTTGGTTTTGAATTCTCCAGTCTTTAGTTCTTTAAACTTCGAATTAACTACTAGAACATTATAGACAATTACATAAATGGATCAAATTAATTCTACAAGTCTCTTATCATAAAAGTTACGTCAACAAAACCAACAAAATTCTTAACAAATATTAATAAATTTTTTTTAGTCGGTATCCTAATATCTCTTTTCATGTGCGACCATAAAATGCTAAGTCTTGAATGGAAAGACTTTATGGGTTTTAAAAGAGGGCCATGAGTAATTGAATAAACTCAATAAATTAAAATTTTCATTTGAATAATAATTTTTTCCTTGAAACAAGCTTAAAAACTTATAATTTTATAATGCACGTAACATTTAATAGCTCATTTCAAAATTAAATAAAAAAACATTTAATAGCTATTTCCACCACTTAGAGAAGCATTAACAATAACCATAAATAAAATAGCATGTTTAAAGAAAACATTTTAGAAAAAGAGTACCAAGTAGTTTATAAAGATTTGGAACCATATATATAAATATATATAAATGAAAAAATATCCAAATATATTACAAACGCGCCTTTTGTAAAATATAATATAAATTATTCGAAATTTCGAATAAATAAATAAACTATAAAAAATTGTTTAAATATAGGACGCGATTTCAATTTTCTGGCACCGATATGTTGAGTTAGCATGCGGAATTTCCATGCCACTCAATATTAAGCCACATTAATTTTGCTATTTTAACGGAAAATATTCAATTATAATACAAACTATGCACATTATGATGTCAGAAAATTAAAGTCATTCTATATTTGAATAATTTCTGATAGTTTGTACATTTATTTGAAATTTTGGATAGTTTGTATTATAATTGAATATTTTTTTCGGATAAAAATATAAACAAGTCAATAGTCCATGGTATTTCCAATTAGTAGATAACTCTAAAATCTGTCAATGATTGACCTCAGGAAAAGGAAAAGAGTAAATATGCCAGTGTGGGCTTTGAAAAATCCTGCCCCTGGTATACATTTATTATCCTAATTAAAAATGATCTTTTGTCAAAAAATTTTCTTCTAGAAGTCGCATATCGCTTTAATTTCAAGTGTGGTTGGATTGCATGTCGAACATGATCAATCTTTATAAAAAAATATATATATATTTATATATATAAAAGAACTCCTGAACTATGATCTCGTGTTGAGATTAAGGCTTCATTCAATTTTCATGGTCTTCAGAATTGGTTTATTTTTCTTAATCAATGAATTTCACCGAAAGTTTCTTATTTTCTGCTAGAAATCCCACCTTTCCATGCACCAATATTGCAAGTTGGTTTCAATTTCTCCATAAATTCATAATTATAGTGCGCGTGAACTTATTTATTATGTGTCCGAACCAATTTACTAAAATTAATTCACAAAAATTGGATAGTTTGTAATTAGAATAAAATTTACGTTGGAAAATTCCCACTAACCTTATATTTAGTGATTATAGAAGAATAAAAGGATTATAGTTGAATTTAGAAAAAAAATAATAACTAAATATCAAAAATATTTTTTTTAGTTCCAACAAAATAATATTTTTAGTTTCTTCAAAGTACCATTTTAGCTCTAGTGAAATACTTGAAATATTCTTTTAGTTCAACCAAAATATTTATGCAATTCTTGTTATAATTAGGCAATATTTTGTAAAAAATAATGGTAGCTCATTGAAGAATTAAGTGAATGCATCAACCACACATAGAAAATTGCTAGATTCTCTTTTATCGAATTAAGTAAATCATCCCACCACATTCGATATATTTGCTAATTCATTAATACCAATTAAAAATCTAAAATCCTCAAAATCATAGTGTGGCAACCAAATTGTCCCATATTTATCACATATTTTGAAAATAACAATTGAAATTTGGTAGATGAAAAATGGGGTAGATCTGCTATAAATGTCTTGGCAAAAAAGTTTCGACTTTTGAACCTGCATTCTAGAAACACCAAAATTAGGAGTAAAGGAAAAAAATTCAATGACCCTCGATTGTAAATACATTCTCCTTAAAAAAGAAATAAATAAGAAATGCCCTTGGATTGTATTTCGCCCATAAAAATCGGATCTTTCTTCTTGCTCATCGAAACTTTTGCGTGGATATAATTTTCACGTTTCGAAACTAATTTATGAGTGAGACTAAAACGATAAATAATAATTTCACACGAGATGGACTTCTTGTTCTAGAAGTGAAAAAGGTGGCAGCAATATAAATAGGATCCCCGTCTCAACAATCTTTTATCAACCCCTCAAAAAGAGAAGAAAAAAAGGGATCTTTATCACAGTCATTCATCTGTGAGGATTTCTGAAGAAACGGGTTTTTCTTGATCGCGCTTAGAATGGCTAACGAGCCATCTGGGGTCCCGCCTGAGAAGAAGCAGGATGAGAAAGTAGCGTTTTATAGACTGTTTTCCTTCGCGGATAAGCGTGATATAGTGCTGATGATCGTCGGCACAATAGCCGCCATTGGTAATGGGATGTCGCAGCCGCTCATGACCCTTATTTTTGGACAGTTGGTTAACTCTTTCGGCCGCGCCGATCAATCTAATGTTGTGCATGTAGTGTCAAAGGTGAATCTTTCGGTTTTTAGATTTTTTTCTTACCTTTTTTTTAGGGGATTTTCCTTGATGTTTGTGGGTGTGTTTGCTGTTCCATGCAGCCGATTTGTAACCAAATTTGTTGTATTAATGTGAAAGAATCCGATGTTCAGATCCTGAGGGAAATTATATCAATGAATGTGTGTATGGGATTTTCACGTGTACTGTTTCTGCAAGTGGTGGTGTTGGTTTGAATTTGTATGTTTAGGATTTAATTCTTGATCCTAACTTTGTTTTTTGAGGAGAAAGTGTTTGTTACTTTCCGTACTGTTTGCAAAGGTGTTGAGGAAAAAGCGCTAGTTACTTTTTGCGTGATGTTGTTTGTTTTAAAGTTTTGTTGTTTATTTGAATTTGAAGGTAAGTTTGTTGGATGCTGAAAATCTTTCAATCAAAATGCTGATATATTTTGGGTATTTTAGGCATCTTTGAAACTGGTTTATTTGGGCATTGGAGCTGGTGTTGCTTCACTTCTACGTAAGTACTTTTTGGCTTCTCCACTTATACTATTGTGAAAAAGATTATGTTCTAAAAGCATTTGTTCGACTAAAGACATGATCATTACAGCAACTCATCATGATTTCTGTGATTCATTTGTTGTATGGTGTGGATGAAAGTTTATAATGTGGTTATGATCTTGTTTTGATGAACAGAGATGGTGTGTTGGATGGTAACCGGAGAGAGGCAGGCAGCTCGAATAAGAGGGCTATATTTACAGACAATATTAAGGCAAGACGTAGAGTTTTTCGACACTCAAACAACAACTGGAGAGGTGATTGGAAGAATGTCGGGAGACACGATTCTGATTCAAGAAGCCATGGGTGAAAAAGTAAGCTCCTGAGCCGCTGCTGCCTTTATTTTTGTAAGTTTATAAGACTGTAACTGCTCCAAGCACGAAGCTACATAAAGATTCCAATTGTAACTTGATCATCTCAGGTCGGAAAATTCATTCAATTTTGTGCAACATTCGTTGGAGGCTTTGTTATTGCTTTTTCTAGAGGATGGCGCCTAGCAATCGTGTTGTCTACATGCATTCCTGCTCTTGTCATAGCAGGATCATGCTCGGCAATGATTATGGCGAGGATGGCAACTTATGGACAACGCGCTTATGCTGATGCTGGAAATGTAGCTGAACAAACAGTTGGAGCGATTAGAACGGTAAGAAAAAAAGGATTTTGTTTAGAATTCTGTGTCTCGGTTTAATCAGTTGGTTCTCAAGAGAAACTTGCTATCTATTTTAGGTGCAATCATACACTGGGGAGAAACAAGCTGTGGAAAAATATGACAGCAAACTACATGTTGCTTATGCTGCTACTAAGAAACAAGGGCTAGCTTCGGGTTTGGGATTTGGTTCGATGTTATTCATTATTTTCAGTACGTATGGACTCGCGGTTTGGTATGGAGCCAAGTTGATAATCAACAAAGGGTACAATGGAGGGGCAGTTGTCAATGTTATCATGTCCATCATGACAGGAGGGATGTAAGTATTAATTTTTGTGACTAATTTAGATTTGCATTGTTTTGCTAATGAGCTATGTTTTACCAGTGCGCTTGGCCAGACTTCTCCTTGTATAAATGCGTTCGCAGCGGGCCAAGCTGCTGCATACAAGATGTTTGAGACTATAAAACGTAGGCCGAAAATTGATGCAGCCGACACTAGTGGGATTGTGTTGGAAGACATTAGAGGTGACATTGAGCTTAGAGATGTTTATTTCAGATATCCAGCAAGGCCAGAAGTTCAGATATTTTCGGGATTCTCAATAGACATACCGTCTGGGAAGACGGTTGCATTGGTAGGGCAGAGTGGAAGTGGGAAATCGACGGTGATCAGCTTGTTGGAGAGATTTTATGATCCTGACTCTGGAGAAGTACTTATTGACGGAGTTAACTTGAAGAGCTTGAGGCTCAAATGGATCAGAGGAAAAATCGGACTTGTAAGTCAAGAACCGATCTTGTTTGCAACCAGTATTAAGGAAAACATACTATACGGTAAAGAAGATGCTACGGAGAAAGAGATTAGAAGGGCCATTGAACTTGCTAATGCTGCTAAGTTCATCGACAAGTTACCTCAGGAAAGCTGATTTCTTTACTTGCCTCATATTTCTCAGCATGATTTAGTAAAAATGACAGCATTAAACTTGCAGGGCCTTGATTCAATGGTGGGTGAACATGGCACTCAGCTCTCTGGTGGTCAGAAGCAGAGGATTGCAATTGCACGAGCGATTCTAAAAGATCCGAAAATTCTTCTTCTTGATGAAGCAACAAGTGCTCTGGATGCCGAATCAGAACGCATAGTTCAAGAAGCCCTCGAGAATGTGATGGCCAACCGTACAACAGTGGTTGTTGCGCATCGTTTGACAACTATCAGGAATGCTGACATTATAGCGGTTGTGCATTTAGGGAAACTGATAGAGCAAGGTGAGTGCAACAATTTCTTGTATAATTTTAAAGCAATTTATGTACTTGAAACATTTTCTCAAACTCTGCATTCTAGGTACACATGATGATCTGATAAAAGATCCGGAGGGAGCATATTCGCAGCTTGTACGGATGCAAGAAGGGGCGAAGGAGTCGGAAACTGCTCAAGTGGATGAAAGATCAGAGTCCATTCAAGACTTGGAAAGAAGCTTGAGCAGATCATCAAGCCAGAGAATGTCGATTCGCAAATCTACGAGCAATGAGTCATCAAGGCATTCCTTCTCGCTTACCTATGGAGTTCCTGGTTTTATTGACATTCGCGACGAGCTACAAACCACGGACGGCATTGAGGAAGCTGATGAACAAGTGTTGAGGAGACGCAACAGAGTCTCGATCAAAAGGCTAGCGTACCTCAACAAACCAGAATTGCCATATTTGATGCTTGGATCTGTAGCTGCAGGTGTACAAGGATTGGTTTTCCCAATGTTCGGGCTCTTGTTGTCGACAGCTATCAAGATCTTCTTTAAACCTCCAAATGAGCTCAGAAAAGATTCGAAATTTTGGGGGCTTATGATGGTTGTACTAGGCCTCACTACTCTGGTGTCCCTCCCTGTACAGAATTACTTTTTCGGGATTGCAGGTGGCAGATTGATTCAAAGGATTCGTTCCATGTCTTTCAAGAAAGTAGTCCACCAAGAGATCGCTTGGTTCGATGATCCTGCAAACTCAAGGTTCGCTATATTCTTTTTGTATGCTTGTGTGAACGTTTGATGGAAAATCTGAAGTTGGAGATGTTTGATTTGTGCAGTGGAGCAGTTGGATCAAGATTATCAACTGATGCCTCCACCGTTAGAAGCTTAGTGGGCGACGCGTTGGGATTACTTGTTCAAAATCTATCCACTCTTGTAGCTGGTCTTGTCATATCGTTCGTTGCTAACTGGTTGCTCGCCATCATAATCTTAGTTGTCCTGCCTCTTGTTGGCTTACAAGGATTTTTGCAGATGAAATTTTACAAAGGGTTCTCTGCAGATGCCAAGGTTTCCTCACTCCGTTCATGGATTATATACTAACCAATGCATTAAGAGATATTATTACAAGTTTGTAACGCTTTTCGTTTGTTTCGAATGAAACGAATACAGGTCATGTACGAAGGGGCTAGTCAGATAGCAAATGAAGCTGTTGGCAATATCAGAACAGTAGCGTCGTTTGGCGCTGAAGACAAGGTGATGAAAATGTACGAGGAGAAATGCAAGGGTCCTTTGAAGCAAGGAGTCAGGCTCGGAATCGTTAGCGGATCTAGTTTTGGTGTTGGTTCTTTGGCACTCTACTGCACACAAGCCTTCTGTTTCTACATTGGAGCTGTATTTATCAAACATGGTAAAGCAACATTTCCAGAAGTCTTCAAGGTAATAAATGATAATAACTATAATTCATTACTAATTCATCACTATATACTAATTCATATGTGTTTTATACTTGGTGCAGGTTTTCTTCGCCCTAACAATGGCCGCCACTGGCATTTCC